>NDXZ01018442.1:0-26109 GCA_003055125.1 Paykullia maculata
TATGCAACAATGCAGTTTTTTATATTTTTCAGCTGTTGTGTTTTTTTATAAATATTCTTGAATTTGCTGTCAAATTAAAAAAAAAACAGACAATAAGGACCTAAAACGGGATAAGCAGCTACATTTTAAAATTTGTTTAATATTGAAATAAAATATACGAAACACAAAAAGAATAATTGTAATTGTTTGTAAACAGATCTATCTTTTGCGGATATTAGGTATCAAAATGTAAGTACATAATCCTTTTGTTTTTAATCTGATTTACATACTTTTAGTACAATTCTAGTTTAGATGGACCGCCATTATAGACAAAAGTGGGAGACTCTTCAAGAGTTAAAAAACTTAACCACTTTTTTACCACTGGAAAGGATTCTACTTAGGATTCTACTCCGTATAAGTTGCAAATGTGAAATTTGCCTAAAGAATCTAACGTTGCAAACATTGGAAAATATAGAAACAAGTGATGAATTTTGGATTGAAGTGTTCAATATTAAAAATTCTTTAGGGGAAAATCCTTTTCATGAACTAGCTAACTTTGTTATTTGTATACTTTCGTTTTTTTACTCAAATGCCGAAGTCGATAGAACATTTAGCTTAATGAATTTTTTTAAACCAAAAATTAGAAATCGGCTTTCTTTAAATTCAGCCAATTTATTATTACATATTAAATAAGGTCTAAAACAAGAAAGAGTTTGTTGTTGCAATTACAAATTGCCTTCAAGTGTTTTCCTAAAAATTAATTCGAATCAAACTTATAAAAGATCTGAGTATTTTATTAAAACCGTTTTGTGGCCCGATGATGATAAATTGGTTTTTAATAAAATGTTACCTTAACTTTGTTATTTTGTTTTAAGTTTAGCTTACTTTGAAATAAATGAATTGATAATTAAGTAAATGTGTTTGTGTTTTAATGTGCTGTTTGCAAAGCAAAACAAAATTTTCAAAAACAAATATCAAGTTTACGTAGCTCCCATAGGTCACCCAGGGTTGTATGTGGTATCAAACTCTTCGAAATGCTCTCGAGAAAATCTGTATTGAAATCTGGCAAGATCCAGCTATAACCGGTTGAGTATTATATTTGTGTGCAAAAAAAAGCAAAAAAAATAAAACATTTAAAAAATTTTTTTTTTTTATTTTGAAGCAAAATAATTTTTTTTGAGATATGTAAAAAAAAAAAAATTTATTTTATTTTTTTTTTTTTTAACAAAAATTATTATATTTGTGGGTAAAACATGTCAATTGGAAAAAAGCAAAAAATTTTTTTTTTTTGTACACAAAGATTATTATATTTGTGTGTTTTGAAAAAATTTTACTAATATACACACATAGATACACGTAGTGAAGGGTATATAAGACTCGGCATAGCCGAATATAGCGCTCTTACTTGTTATATTTTTATTTATTTCTCTTGGCGCTTTTTACCCTTTTTTTCGTAATTTTTTTACCCTTTTTACCCGTTTACCCTTGACGCTTTTCTCCATTTCTAAAATGGCTACACTGATTGTAAATATGGTTCTGTCTCAACTCAACATTGATTATATGAGAGAGCAAGTTCCAGTTGCTATTTCTACAATATTGTAGCTTAAATAGATAAAATTTACATTCAATAACAGTAGTACCGATTAGAAAAAGAGTGCTGACGATGAAATCGTAGCTGGTTTTGAAAATGCATTCCACTCGGCTGATTTCATATGGTAAAACTGAATTTTTAAATAAAATGATAACATTCTCAACATATCACACTTTCAAAATATAAAAACTTTAAGCCAGAATGAAATTCATTAATAAGTTTTTCTAATTTTTTTATTATATTGGCCCATATTCATTGTTATGAACAAAAGTCGGTTCTTTTTTAAAACAACTTTAAATTAACAACCTTTTATTAACTATTTTGCTATATAGTCAAAAATAAAGTATGTATTAAATTAAACCAGATTTAAAATGTTTTTATACAAATTGTAACAAAATATAAGCAAGTGGGAAGGAACTCTGTTCAGCTGATTTTGTATATTGTTGACAAATAAAACGTAAAAGAAGAAATCAGAAATGCCAAAAAAAAAAATATATATATTTATTTATATATTGTGTAAGAAAAAAGCAAAAAACAACATTTAAAGGATTTATTGTTTTGTGAAAGACTGCTAGTTTTGTGTTTTTTAGGTAAGAGAGTAGTCTAGCGGCGTTAAATCGCACGATCTTGGAGGCCAATTCACGGGTCTGAAACGTGAAACTATGCGGTTACCAAACGTTTCCTTTAATATATCAATTGTGGCACGAACTGTGTAACATGTTGCGACGTCTTGTTAAAACTACAGCTCCTGCACATTATGGTTGTTCAATTGATGAACGAAAAAATCAGTAATCATGGCTCTATAGCGGTCACCATTGACTGTAACGTTCTGACCGGCATCGTTTTTAAAGAAGTACGGAACAATGATTTCACCAGCCCATAAATCACACTAAACAGTCATTTTTTCTGGATGTAACGATGTCTCAACATACACTTGAGGATTATCATTACTCCAAATACGTCAGTTTGGTTTATTGACGTATCCATTGAAACGAAAGTGAGCTTCATCGCTAAAAAAAATTCGCTTATAAAAATCGGGATCAACGGCAGTCTTGTTTTCAAATAAATTTGCACAATTTGGAAGCGTTGTTCAAGCGTCAGTCTATTCATGTTAAAATGCCAAACCAAACCAAAAATAATTAACTTAACAGCCGCCAACTTAAAGTTTTATACCTCTATAAAAAACACCCTTTATTTGCTATGTTTTTCTTATTTAGCAATATTGTTTAAAGAATTTTGCTAAATAAAACTATAATTACCATAAAGAATTTGTTCAACGGGTTTAGGCAATATCCTTTAGTGGGCCCTATATGGACGCTAAGAGGCCCTATGCTCCTTATAGGATCAATGGGAACATATAAATATATATATGAAGGCTAAGACTAATTCTCTATTTACTTTAAATAGCATTAGAAGTATTTTAATTTTTCTCTTAATCCTTTTATAGTTTTATATTTAATTTATTTTCGTTTTTTTTTACCCTATATTAGTTTGTGTGCCCCTTTTATTGGCAATCGTACAAAAAAGAAAACAAAAACTGTACGATTCTAGAATCGAGTGTCATGTGTAAAAAGAAACTTTTGTAAAGACACTTATACATATATTGACAAGTGTCTGCATATTTAAAGAATTTTGAACAAATAAATTTTAAACGAAACTTTGTTTAAAAAAAAAAAAATCTTTAAACTGAACTAAAACCCAATCGAAGTCATAAAAAAAAGTCAATTATTCTTTAACAACAACAATAGCAGCAACTGCAACAGATTGTAAAAAAAATAAAAAAGAAAAACAAATACTTTTATAAATAAAAACTTTGAAGGATCAAATTGCAAAGAAAATACATATGTATGTACATATATGCAGTGACTTTGATTGTGCAACAGACAGACAGGATCTGTGATTCAGAAATCCAAACAATTGCTTTGCCATCCGGACATATCGTGTAGTTTATAAATACAAATGAATTCTTGATAATTAATGTTAATTGATAGTCATTTATGAATAAACGGAGAAACAGACTTAAATAAAATTGCTGAACAACCTTTCCTAAAGCCATGCTGATACGGAGACAATAAAGATGAAATCTCATGAGGAAGGGAATCACTAAGGCATTTTTCAAACAGTTTAGGTATGGCACTTAGCTTTGCTATACCTCTATAATTCGTTACATTTAATTTGTTTCCTGATTTAAATAAAGAAATAATATAGGATTCCTTTCAAAATTGGGAAAAGTAACCATACTTTATTGACGCATTAAAGATGATTGACAATGGAGTAGCCAAAGAGAGTGCACAGTTTGTTAAGAATCACGAAGGAACGCCAGCAGGTCCACTATAAACTGATGATTTTACGCTTTTTATGGCGGCAACAATATCGGAAGTATTTATAAATGAAAATGAGATTGATTGGTGTTCAGTCACAGGATACGGGTATATAGTTGAGGTGCACACACATGCATATGGATATACATATATATACATATACACATCCATAAATACACGTAGTGCAGGGAATATAAGATTTGGCACAGCCAAATATGGCGCTCTTACTTGTTTTTTTCCCTTATTTTTAGAATGTCAACAATTTCTTTGTAGTATTTCTATTGTATGGAAATGGAACTCATGGAAATGGGTTAATATTATCTTCATTCAGTTATGTTTGTCTGTTGAAATCTCGATAGAGCTCAACCAGAAAACTCTAAGAGGATAAAGTGTTGCTATAATATTGATTATGCGTCTAAAATATTTATCGTAATCCACTTAATAAAAAACAGTTTATGTACGTAATGCAAGAACATGTTTTGTCAGCACATCCGTTGGGCATCTAACAAAATGCAAAAGCGCCTAAACGCAAGAACATATAATCATAATTTTATAGTTATGTATTTTGTAAAGAATCGACCATGCAAATCCAAAGTTATGCATGTGCAATGCCAAAATTGTCTTTGTTTCTTTATCTTATATGATGTCTTTGATTTAGACGAGGGTGAAATGCCCGCTATTGCTCCCACATTTTCCTTAAAACATAATTTCTTTCTTTTTATCATACACTATTTTCTACGATATATGTAAGTAATGGGTATAACCAAGGCGAATTCATATACTAGGTGATGTTGAAGAACCAGCTGATCTACTTTTTTTCGCATTGGTTAAGGGAATTGTCAAAAGTTGTTTATATTTTTGTTTACAAACGTATAAAACAACAAAAACTTGCTTTGTTTCACACAGCTGTTTTTGACATATCTCGTAACCGAAATACAACAAAGTTTTACTTGTTGTAATCTCACTACCACCTATTGTTAATTCGCATTGGGTATAACTATGTATATACATACATATATTTGTGTATGTAGCGCTACTACTTGTTATTTTTAGGTAGAACATGTCATACACAGCTGGCAACTCTGAACAGAATGTTTGCAATTTCTAATGAATCCAACATTGCCTACTCCCCACCAAATATATTGTTGATTTGGCGTACTTTGCACTTATAACTCGTAACGTTTAAAATTGTGTAAGTTTGTATCTTTAAAACGAATAAATATTGAAATTAATAGATTTCTACAAACTGTTATTTGATATTATTGCACAGAGGAAGAAAAAACACATGTACATACATATGTAATTATGTTTTTATTTAATCAAACACTTGTCTGCTTTGTACAAAGTTCATCAATTTTTTACAGCGAATAAAAATTTGAGAAACTAACAAATATTCGAACAAAACAGACTTATTCGAGAAAATGCAGAAACGCAATCCCAAGACGACTAACAACTCACACTTAGTAATTTTTAAAATACATTTTCTAAAAAAATAAATAAATATAAATTTTTGAACAAATAAAAAAAGTCGACTTTTCAAATATAAAATTTCTTTATAAAGAAAAAAAAGTTAAGAAACAACATTAATTAGTTAAAAAACATTATACTTTTAATAATTTTGCGGTGGTGGGGGGAAAAAACGTTTCTCATCCATCTGCATTAGATTAAATGTATCATATAAATAGATAATTTCTCTAAATATTTTTTATAAGAAGACAATTTGTTAAATTTGTATACCCTTCACCTAAGGTGATAAGGGTACATATAAGTTTGTCATTCCGTTTGTAATTTCTACAATATTCATTTGCGACCTACCTAAAAAATGTTTTTTTTTCACATACATACATAAATACACGTAGTGAAGGGTATTTAAGATTTGGCACCGCCAAATATAGCGCTCTTGTTTTTTTAAACTTTTGAAAATTTTATCAAACTTTTTTAAGAAACACAGAATTTATTTTTAACAAAAAAATGAATTATAAACCAAAAAAAAATATTTCGAAAATTGTCTACACATAGAAATTCCATTAAATAATTTTAAAATCTTTTTTTTAAATTTTGTCCGAACAAATTTTTTTTATATTGAGTTTTAAAAAGTGAGACGTCAAACTCAATACAAAAAAAAAAAAAGAAAATTGTTCACACAAAATTTTTGTTCAGACTCAATGAGTGAATTCAGCTTAAGAAACCAAAATCAATAGGGTTAACCTCAAAATTTCATTAGAATGTATTCAAATTTGCGACCTTTGCGGGACTTTTTTGGCCCCTTTAAATAAAAGCACCTTAGTTTTATAGTGTAGGATATAAAAAGAAGATATACAGTAAAAACAGACTCGCGGTAACGTGACCTATTAAAAACCGAGCGTGTTCACGATTGCGAAGTTGTTAATGTTGTCGAAGGTGTAATTCTTTAAATTTTTCAAATAAATTTGACATGTGTTTTAACTCAAATTCGCTTAGGTTGTGTTTGGAAGATCTTCAGATTCAAAATGTCTAAAAGAGCTAGGATTTTTTGCCTTTGCAATCACAAGAAGTTTAACTTTATGTAGCCCTGTTGCGCTTGTCTAAGATAAAAGAGTGACGCGCTGTTTTTCTATCAGGAGCATTTTTTTCTTGAGATAATAGGTATGTTCTGTCAGGTAGCAGCTTCCAAAATAATGCCGATTCGTCTGCATTATAAATTTGATCGTGAGACAGGCCTAGCTCTGTAATTTTGGCTTGTTCTTGAAAGGGTCCACAAGTTCAGGTCTAGAAGATAACTTTTTTTTGCTTCTTAAATCGTTGCAATCATCCATCACTCGCATTAAAATTGCTTTGAGTTTCTTTTATTTTTTCTTTAACTATTAATCCATTGACAGGATAATTTTGTTATCTCTGTTGGAGAAACCAACTGTACAGTGCTTTTTTCATTTTAGGAAGTTCAGAACACTTCAAAGTTTTTCGCATTCCAGGTCCAGAAAATGTATTGTTAACACATTTTACAATTTTCTCCTTTTTTTTGATAGCGCAAATTGTTTATTTTGCAACACTGTACTGCTTTGCTAAGCTAGTTACGCTTGATCCTCCTTTAATTTTTTCTATTCCATGCACTTTTTTATTAGAGACAAGAGTTTTGGTAGTTTTTGCGACATATTTTACGAAAAACTTTAGATTAGATTATGCCAAAACAGCAGCGCGCACTTAACTAAATGTCAAGCCACTTTAAAAATTTGTTCACGTTATAGGGCTTTCTCGTCGTGCTCAAGCTGCAGAGTAGTCAATGTAAAAAAAAATTATGTTCATGTTAGCCGGTGTTCACGTAAGGCGGTGTTTTTGTTACCGCGAGTCTACTGTAATTAAATTCGAATCTTAATAATTCTTTTTCATGATTTATCTATAAAATTATTGATATTTTAAAAACTTTATTTTTTTAAACAGTTTTAAATAAAATTTCTTATTTATAGGAAATTAAAAAAAAAAATTCTTGTTTATAGAATTTATTTTAAGTTAAATATTTATTTTTGGTTAATTGTTTGTTTATTTATTTCGAAAACGAAAACTGAACCTCTCGTTTCATCGATAATAGCACTATTAGTCTTTTGGCCTTTTTCTGTACTTTTCCATTTAAAATTTCTCTATTTGTAAAGAATTTATAAAAAGTTTTTTCCAAAATTAAGGAATTTTGAAAAATAAAATAAATCTAAATTTTTTTCTTTACGATGATAAAGTGATGTAAACAACTTCAAAATAATCTTTGGTTTTACATTATTAGCACATAATTTAATTTAATTTTATTTCATATTCTTTTTATGAGAACTTAAAATGCGAGGTCATCTTCTTATATATGTATTTATGTAGGTATTAATTTATTCGATGAAGAAAAAAATTCCACAAAAACCTGTTGCTATCACATTTAAATACATATTTAAATAGTATTTTTACCTTTTACAACGATTTAATAAATGAGGCGGCAATGGTTAGCATTTGAATGTTTAAAAGTGATAAAAATAATGAAGATTATTTATACAACACAAGAAGCTTTAAAAAACGAATATAACTAATAAGTTGTGGAAGTGGGAAAGTATAAAGAATGTTAAAAATTAGTTAAATGATTCTTTTTAATTTATTTAAATTATATGCTTAACATGAAATTAAAATAAATAAATATTTATTTAAGATTTTTTTTTGTTGCTTTTTCATGTACGACCGAATTTTAAGTGAACAATGCAGAAAAAAACAAAATGATTTATACCGCTTGGAACGTGTAATATGTAATATGAAATTTACAATTTAACAATAAAGTGGGGTGTCAAACACCTGATATGATGCTACTCATTTTTATACGACATATATTTCGTACCAGTTTTGAAGTCGATAAAGTTGATAGTTTTCTAGATATATCGTTAAATATATTTTCTTTCTATGGCGCCCCCTATTTTAAAGATAAAAAGTCAGTCGCTTATAAATGAAAAAAAAAAACATTTCATTAATTATTTTCTTATTTTCTTGGATCGTAGAATTGTAATTCTTTGAAGAATGTTGGTAATAAAATTAACCTAATCGGCATATAAATGGCTAAAGAGTGTTTTCTGTTAAGCAAACCTACTACGATCAAAAAAAAAGGAAAAAAAATTGTTGTTATCATGTGCGCACGATTGTGAAGCATACACTTTACAACAACATTAGTATTACGTGTGTAAAAATCTTAAATTGTAGTATTTACATATATTTTAGAATTCTCAGAAATTCTTACTTTAATAGCAAAATGTTTTTACACAATAATAGTTTTAACAATATTTTTCATTTTTCTTTACAGATTTACAACGATTTTCGAGTAATTACTGCAACGAACGAACATTAAGTAAAACATGTTGATCAAAAACAATTAAAAGTTATAAACGAATTTGCAACAACAAAGAAGAAAAAATTATATAAATAAATACATATGTATGTATATAAAATCTAAATTAAAGCCAACGATATACATTTAAACATACATACATATAATAAAATCAAAGCAACCAAAAGGTAATAAATACTTAATACTAATATTGTGAATAATAAATGTGTTTAAAACACAACAACAAAACCAAAAACCCAAAATTTTTGTAAAAATTTGCTTAAAAGTTTTAACAACATTACTTTAAACTACTTATTTAAAAGCTCAGCAGTTTAAAATAAAACAAAAAAATGTTTTAACTAAAAAATAAAACGAAAACCGAGAGAGAGATAGAGATGTAAGAGAGCAAGTCATTTAAATTAAAAACTAAAAACAAAAAAAATTTTAAAAATATTTGCTACCAAACACACCCATTCATAAAAGAAGCAACAACAACCAAACACACTAAATTAAACATGAACAATTTTAACATTTTTCAATCTTAACAACTGCAATAAATTTAAAATTATTTAAGAGATTATATGTACATAAGTATGTATGTATGTATGTACCTCGTATATCGCATGTTTTTGAGCATAGAAGAGAAAGTTTAAAAGCATAAGATATGCTGTTAAAAAATATATATTTTTACAAAAACAGTATTGCCAGGGATTTTTTTTAAATAAATGTCTAGTTAAATCAATCGACTTGATTTTCTAAAACAATTTAAATAAAAATAAAGATCCTTTCAACAAGTCCTTTTGGTACTTAATTAAGAAGTCTTTTAAATATATAAATAACAGTAAATCATTTATGACACAATAAACGGGAAATATACAAAATGTGTAGCTATTTGGAGAAATGCCCAGCAAACTTTTTCCCAAGTGTTCAGCTTTTGCTTAATTTTAAAAAATGGTTTTATTCATAAAAATTGTTCCTTAATATATTTATACCCTTCACCACAGGTGAGAAGGGTATATAATAGTTTGTCATTCCGTTTGTTATTTCTTCAATATTAGTTTGCGATCCCATAAAGTATATATATTCTGAATCCTTATAGATCCGTCTGTTGAAATCAACTTTTCTCAGCCCCCCAATGTCGTACGGACCTGTTATTTATATCAAACAATCAGAAATTTCCTCAAAATCGTTGCTATTGAAAATCACCAAAATCCGACAATTAACGAGATATAGGGAAACATTTTTTTTTACATAAAAATGATTATATGTATTTGTGTTTAAGACAATCAAAAAAAATTTTTTTCGAGAAATTATTTTTTAATATTTTTTTTACACTAAAATTATTATATGTGTGTGTAAGACATGCCTTTTGGGAAATTTTTAAAAGAAAAACAATTTTCAAAATATAAGCAGAAAAAGGTTCGAGATGCATACATATGTATGTATGTATAAGCAAAAAAAGACATGCCTTTTTTGGAAATTTCAAAAAAATTTACTAAGTGGCCCAGAATCAGCAAAGATATGGGCGAAAAACCTATATGGACTAAAATTAACACATAAAAAATCAAATTTAGCGCTCTTACTTGTTTTTTTATTTTGGAAGTAAATCTGGATCACAAGTAAAGTTTTTAAAGTTAACGAATTTATTTATTACTTAAAATTCTTAGTTTAACTAATGTTTTTGGTTAATCTACTAAATTCATTAAAATATGCTTAACATGACGTTTGTAATATTTTTACAAATTAAGTTGAAAAAATGTTTCTAAATAAAAAAAAATAAAAAAATTCAAATTAATATCAATAATGTCATTTGTCAAAGATTTTTTTTGTTAAATCGACCTCAAATTGAATTAAAACTCAAACTCTTATCTTTATATAAGGTGTGGAAACACATTTGCTATCAAATATTTAAAAAATTTTGTTTTTTTTAACATAAAGGTTATTCAAACCTATTAATTTGATACCAAATCTTGGTTTGTATTAAAATCTCAAATGCATAAAAAAGAGGCACAAAAATACTGCTGGGCTGCTTACGAAAATATTTCGTTTCAGTTATATGTATTTACCTTTAATTATTGCACATTTACTTGCTAGAATTTGCTCAAAAAGCATAATGTCAACAATATTTTGCGTGTTTTTTGGCTACTTGGGTCTTATTAGGCGTTTTTGGCGGCCTTAAACACAAATCTTTGCAGGTTGCTTTTATATCCAACATTTCTAGCTTAAAAATGTATAACATTGGAGTGGAGTGGATGCAACAGTTCGTTGTTATTTTGTTGTTTCCCAGTGAAGGGAACGACTGTTAAGTCACGTGCATGTAAGGCCAATTTTTGCCATTAAATACGTTAACTAAAATAATTGTAACAACTTTGTGGGAACATTTAAGGAAGATTTTTAAAATTCATTAAAAATTAAAAAAAAAAATATGGAAGAATATATATGTATACGCATTAGGAAACTATTTCTATTACATAAATAAACAGCTTCAAACTGGCAACACTTTTATATACACAAACCCGTACAACATCTGAGTTTTTGTAGAACTTTTGCAGAATGTTCTAGAGTTTTAGGCATAAAAATGTTTGTCTAAAACTGTTTGCTCAAAACCGGCAAAAGCAGTGTATTCTCAAAATTATATAAGTTTGTACATTTGTATCTGCTATAGAATATATGAATGTGAGTGTGTATGTACATATTATATAGAGTAAATATACAAGTATACCCAGTATAATTTTAAATTTATGCTCTGACTCATTGAACCTCTACAGATTCACTTCGTTTTGAACGCATGAGTACAAAATCGAAAGAGAGAGTTGTTGTTTATTTACTCTTTGTAAAGTGACAAATTCTTGTTTATAATGGAGTACATGTGTGTAGTTGTATGCCAATGTATCTGAACGTGCATTATTTGGATATGGCTACACTCAGGTAAATATAATTAAGGGGTGACTTTGGTTATAGCAATGTATGTATGTATATTTTAATAAGATTTATAAAAGAAAGAAACGAAAGTTGTATGTAAAATGCACTTATATTTTGTTCGCACGATAAGAGTCTTTAACTGTATGTTGTATATTGAACGCTAAAAATCCATTATTAAATCTAGTGTTACCTAAGGTATTGCTGGCTAGTGAGTAGACAACATTTTATGATAGCACGGAAACAGTGTTAATCACCTATAGTTAGCTTCAAAGTTTAAGATCTCTAGAACTTATTGCGGACAAACCGTTTGGGAGATAGCGCTTGGAGAGTTTTAAAATAATAAGTAGTAAGCTAGCGTTTACATTAAGATTCCTTATTTTTACGGGTTTTCTAACTAATATTATATAAGAAACTGGCCTCTCAGTTGCGTCCTTTAACTAAATAATTAATAGGTAAATAATGGTTTACGATAATCACTAAAGGCCCTGACTGACAATCCTACAAAGTCGTGCGATTATGTCAAATAAAAATCGTATAGAGTTCTGTCCTATATAAGACAATCGCATCAAAATGTGTGATTGGAAGCCACACTGTCCTACAAAAAACTCATCTTTACAAGTATTCTCGGTCCCAAATTTATTTTTACGTTTCTATGCAATATAAATAAATGGCATTTTTTCTACAGTTTCTTTACAAAAAGCAACTCTGACCGCACAGAAACTACTATTTTACGAAAATTTCCAAAAGATTGTCAAATCGGACACACTTGTCAAAAAATCTATCACACTTGTGCACTTTTTGTCCACACTTTCTAAACACATATACAATTTTTGACATATCGAACGACTAAATCTGATAGTCAGTCAGGGCCTTAATGAAATATCTATCTCTTTCTTCTATTAAAAAACTTTGCAAAAATTGTCTTAATACAATGCATTTCGAGTTCGTTACTCACAAACCATTTGTGGCTCTAGGCCATCATATATTTCAGTACATTTCAACTTTTAGGCTTTTAGGACTAAAAATGTTCCTTAAATTAATATTGGGTGCCCGTAACTAAATCTCCCAGAGTGTATAAGTGTATGATTATGACCTGCATAACGTGACCAGATGGTTTTTTTTTTAAAATTAAAACGCAAGACCTTAAACATTTGAATTGCGACTATTACTGAATGTTTTAAAATTTTAAGTAAAATATGTGTTGATTGTTTATAACGGTCAACTGTTGAAACCAATTGCTTGTCGACTTGAGATAATGAGAGGGGTCGAAATTTGCATTAGCCGACAAAAAATGTTCAATTAGTGGTGTTAAACTCTGACCAGAGATATTTTCTTCTTTTTATGTATTACTGTTTAATCAGCAGTCGTATGAGAAAAATTCCTCTTTAAGCGGCATTAATCACGCCTCTTGCAAATAAGTTTATAAGTGAGATTATAGCTTCTTTCCTTTGTAGATAAGCTTGCTTACGGTAAGCTTACATTTTTACGGGGTATTTGCAACTATATCTGATACACAATAATTTTAAAAAGTCTATTCGTTTTATTTATTCGCTAAAGAAATGAACGGAACGTTAAATTTTATTAAACTTATTACTTTTTATTTTACAATTTCGATAAAGCTCATATTTTAGAAGATCTTTTATTTTTTACGTGTCCGCATTTAGGCTTTACTAATTTTATAATTTTAATTTTTTTCGTATTTAAATATAATTAATTTATTTGTTAATTCATAAATGTCTAAAGGACCTGCTGTTGCTGGTATGCAAATTTACGATTGTATGTATGTTACGTAGAACGCTTAAAGTTTACGAATAATGTAACAAATGTAAATAAACGCCATAACTGCTGGTCACGTCAGATACGCAATACTTTATTGTACTTCATAATGAAGAAGAAATAAAGTAATAAAACAAAGAAACGTGAGAGAAACGTGAGCATTACAAACTGAAAAGAGAACAAGTTGTTGTCGTCCACAACAACAACGAGCATGTGGCATAAAATCTGCCTCGAACTTAAACATTACAATTCAGATACAAATCGTGATTCTATAACGTAACAACCAGCTAAACGATTGTGTTAACGGTTAAATTTATTTTGCGAGAAAAATATAACAAAAAGCACTAAATAATTAAACTAAAGATAAAATACAATAAAATTAAAAAAAAAAATTTAATTACATACATATATGTACTTATGTATAAAGAGATAAATCATTTACGGTTCGTTTTCGCATACGAATTGCAAATTACGAAATTTTTCTTTCGTAATTACATATGTATATACACACATTTAAATGTTAAAATACCAACATATGTATACATATGTACATCCATATGTAAATATAAAAAAAGTTTTTAAACATTTGAGATTTTAAATAAAATAGCAACAGCAAAAAAGTTAGGAAATTGTGTTACCAAAATCAAAAAAAAAACTTGAAAAAAAAATTTATTGATTTACGATTTAACCTTACGAAAAACGACGAATTGGTCGTTTGAAAATTTTGTGTGTTTGTGTAAGCGTTCATTTTACATATACAATTTGTATTTTATTGTAGTTTTTGTAAAACATATACATATGTAGATACTGCAGTTGTCAGAAAATCAAAAGAGTTAATTTTACATACATATGTACATATGTATGTATATTCTTCATAATCGTCACCGTACAAGTACATAATTAAAAACTATAATAAGAGCACCAAAACATTTTGTGGGGTGTTAAAACAGTGTAAGTTTTATTTTTTTATAATATTGTTACAAATATGTTTTTGTTAGCCTGTTTGTTGTACAATAAAACATTTGCCGGCAGAGATGGAAAATTGGTAAATTTTTAGACTTTCAGTAACCATGAAAAGTTTGTGTCGCATAAAGAAAGAAAACTATTTTTCTCCATTTCTCTCGATCCCAATCTAATAACAATTACTGAAATGTAGGCGTTACTAAAATATATGTATGCTTTTAATAAAGTACATATACAAACTCTCGGTAGAATTGTTTATGTTTTAAAATAGCTAATATTCAAAAATATAGAGAAAAAACGGATGATGATATCACAACGTTATATTCCAACAACCTCACAATGGGTAACCTTGATCAGTGAACATTTTAAAACCGAAACTTAGCATCATAATTTCTAATAGAAAATGTTGTTTTTTGAATATCAAAGTTGGGTTATATATTTGGGTCATTTCACGTCAAGTGGACCAACTTTTGAAATCTATGTCTTCCGATCGGAATGAAATTTGCACCATAGTTATAGTTAGTTCCATTGGATAGTAGCTTAGAGACAATTTTTCAACAAGATCGGTCAAGAACTCTCTGAGTTAGAGGGGGTCAAAATTTGACCTTTTGGCCAACCAGGTGTTTTTTCTCATCCATGTAACTTATAACCTATTGCTCTTAGCAAAATTTGTCCAAAATAGTTTAGATACCTATTTCTTCAATCATTACAAAAAAATTTTTTTTCTTTAAATAAAAATTTTTTTTTACATTTTTTTGCAAAGTAATTTTTTTTAAATTTTTTTCAAAAAGGGCCCTTTTTTTGCTCAAAAGAAAGCTTAGAACTTTTACTTTAAGACCTATGTGGTCGCTATATATCTATAATTTTCCAAACATGTCATAGCATGTAGTTTCTTTTTATTATGTGGGGTACCACGCCCCCTAGTCTAATTCCATCCATTTTTGTTTTGAATAAGCTAATTGTTATTTAAGGGATTAATATGGCTCCTATCGATTTTTATTATAAAGTTAAGAAACTGTAGGTATGTCAGTTCTCCAGATGCATCATATTGTTCGTATGGCAGATCTCACGCCCACTGTTTTCTTTAAGTCTATTCTAACACAAGGTTTTAGGTACCTGTTATACCATCTAAAATTTATTTAAACTAAACTATTCTATTATACGTAGTTATGAAGAACTTTTATGTCAGAACTGAGCAAGAGGCATTAAAAACAAATGAGAGCGCTATATTTGGCTGAGCCTAATCTAATAGTTTTGGCAAATGGTTCAAATTTTTTCAAATTTATCTTTAGTATATCTCAAAGCTGCAAAACAATAATTTTTTTGTGTAAAAAATAAAAAATAAAGAGGCAGTCGTTTTTTTAAGCTTATATCTTAGCCAGTTATGGATGGATTTGGCCAGTTTTCAATACCGATTTTCTCGAAAGTCGGTCTAAAAGTTTAATACCACATACAACCCTAGGTGACCTATGGAAGCTACGAAAATTTAATTTCAACCAACACACGGACAGACGGATAGACAAACATGGGTAAATTGCAAAACTCTATAAGGATCCAGAATATGTATACTTTATAGGGCCGGGAATAAATATTATAGAAATTACAAACGGAATGACAAACTTGTATATACCCTTGCCACATGTGTGAAGGGTATAAAAAGTCATTTGCTACAAAAGTGTAGAAGTGTGAACGCAAAATATTTTAGCTTTTGCAATGAAATCCATTAAAGCTTTAGCTATGAAATGCCTTTGCTACACCTTTACACTTATGGCATTTTTTGGTTTTTAAAATTTTTGTGTGTTTTTTTTAAATGTTAAAAAAAAATGAAACATTTTTCGGTGGTAGCAAGAATTCTTGCAATCGAATTTTTTCTAGGTCATAAAATTTCTGTTGTTAGAATCAGCGACAGTGATCGGTGAATTTTGAATTTCTAAAACAAAACAAGGTTACCATCACAACTAAATGAAATAATTAGCAACAATTCTGGTTATCACAATCGTTTACTCTGTGTGCAAAAAAAGCCTCTAGTTATGTATAGTGCATTAATAAATGCATTCACGACGACTTTTTTCAATACTAATATTAAAACAAGTTAAAAAATGAGACAATTAATAAAGACTTAAACTTTCTTTCCATTATCAATTTGTTGCCATATTTTAGTTGATCATTAATTTAAAAACATTTCAGCAGAGTTGCGTAAAAAACAGTTGCAAAGCAACCCACAAGAGCTGTCGAAAAAGAACAATACGACAAAGTTTTCCATCTCTGTTGGTTGTTCCTTTTATATACTTTTTCATGCTTATACATTTTTTTTGCCTCTATGAGGTGAGTGTGTGTCTGTGTTTTTTTTTGTGTTTTACTATAAGCTGACCTTACTCATTCTCTCTTCTTTTTCTAGCAACAATAATAAATTTCTATACAATCAAAAAAGAGAGGAGAAAAAAAGCTAAAATATAAAAATATATTTTAGACCAGGAAAGAAAATAAGAAAAAAAATTAAGACAAAAAAATTTCGATTAAATTAAAAAAAAAACTGCAAAAAAATGTGTTAAGAAAAAAAAATTGTCAAAAAACTATTTTGTGTTTCGTAACATTATAAAACAAAAAAATATTGGCTTAAATAAACATTTAAACTAAAAATTTAAATGGCTGTTATAATAAAACTAAAAACTATACAAATATATTGTTATATTAAATTGTTTTAAACTAAAACCCCTTAAAAACAAACCGCCCCTCAAACAAATCCATGTTGAGATACAGACTTGTGTCGACACACTTTTTAAAACAACCGTAAATTCTCTACAATTGAGAATTTTTATTCAAAAAAACGGGTAACAAAATCAAAGAAAACAAACAAAGACCTTAAGGCTCGCTAAACAAAAAAAAAAAAAAGGAAGAATGAAAATATATAATTAATAAATATCTGCAAAAAAAAAAGAAAAAAAAACACATCTAAGAAATCTACATACATTTAGCCTAAAAGTATGCTTCGTATTTGAACAACAGCCAAAACAAGAAAATAAATTCTTTGTGCATGTGAATACATAACGGTAAAATCGAGCAAGCAAACGTAACGGTAATCGGGCTATAATTAAAGCCACAAAAGTGAGTGCGAGAGAGATATAAAACACGAGTACTGTTACAGAGCGGGCGTAGTTGGCAAGAGAGCGAAAGTTAAGGCCAAGCTATAAAAGAAGAGTGTAAGCTAAATAGTAAACGTGTATAAATTGTTGTTTTTTTTAATATTTTACTCTGCTTGCCATCTCATACATACTTTACTTACACTTTTACACTCAGCCATTAAAAAAAGTTATATGTATAAATATTGTCGTCAACATTATCATTACAATCATCTATAGCCAGTTATCCTACATAGAACATACCATAACCAAATACCGAATTAAAACTAACCTTTAATTTGTAATAAACACAACAATAACAGCGCTTAAAAAGTTAACCAGCCAGTTAATAACTTAAGCTTAAGCTAACACATAACGTCGTTAACTTATCTAATTTAATTCAACGCTTCAAAACTAAACCAACATCATCACTTATCTAACATTTACATTTAATTCTATTTAAATAATATTCGTTATTTTCACGCTGTCAACGCCTTGAAGTACATAACGTTTAAACGTCCGTTTGAGCGTTATTTTTCATACCAAGCGTTTACTTAAGTTCGGCACAACGTGTTCGTTAAACGTTTTTGGCCTATTCACCAACTATAATTATTATTTAATTAGCGAAAATGTGCAGAGATCGCGATATGATTTTGCCATAGATCAGCGGAATCGTCAGTATAAAGTTAAGAAAAAAATCAAAGTGAAATAAAGTGAAGAACTTGCTGAGACATTAAAAAAAAAGTTTAATTAATAACTAATTTTGTCTAAAATTTAAATAAAAAATCAGCAAAACTGTTAATCACTAAAAAAAAAATGTGACTCTCTAATTGCAAATTTAAGAGATTAAAAATAAATAAATAGCGTTTATGTGGATGCGCATCGATCCTTAGAGGATACATAAAGAAACGCCAGTGCGTAAAAGGACAGATTTCTGTGTGTGACTTGTTTAAGAAAATAGCTTGGAAAACGACCGAAAGTATTTGCAAAAAAAAAAAACAAATTTAACGTTAAAATAATTAATATTTTTAATACGCTGCTCGTTAACGATCGTTAAATTTCGTGTTTTTCTTCGTTTTTAAGCAAAAAGTAAAGCCAGAGAGGACATAGAGCAGAAGAGAAAGAAAGAGCCTTAAAAAAGTTACAAACATCGATTTGTCTCAATAACAAAAAACCAGCAAGATTGAAGACTTTGTAAAAAATCTTTGGAAGTCTGTTAAGGCTTGCGTTGTAAGTATTAAAATTTATTTATACATTTTTACATTTTTGTTTGTTTAATTTTTTTTTCTTTTTTTTTAAATAATATTTGTAAACATACTTGAATTGGTAAATTTTAAAAATCAATTAAAAAAAAACACTTAAGTTTAAGGCATCCTTACTTTAAACGAGTTTGAAATAATCAAATAATTTTTGCTAAATATTTATGCGATTTCGATATTAAAAATTAGTCGGCCATAGTTTTTTCAAACATTTTACTTATGAAAGTTTAGGTTATTTCCGGCATCGGGCCAAAAGCTTTATGGGTCTGAGGGAATCCGTGTTTCAAATTTTACCCAAATTGGCCTAATAATTTACTATTAAACGCATTTTCCCGGTTTTTCCCATTTTTTGGTACTTTTTAAGTCCCCATCCTAGTGTCAAAATTTGTTTCTCAAATAATTGTCTAAATAGTAGTAAAAGCTTTTCATGAATTCTATCAAAATTCAAAAAAAATTTTTTTTTTTTAAAAGTACCAAAATTAAGTACAATTTTTATCCCTATAAGTTTGAATTTCCAAAAAGTACCAAAAACGTATTCATATTTGTTGGAGATGTGACGAATGCAGTTAAAATAAAGTTTCCATGTTTATTGGCTTAGAAGTTCAAGGGGCCCAAAAAAAGTACCAAAATATAATTTTTACCATTTTTTACCCCCTAGGCCCTTGAACTTAAAGAAAAGTACCAAACATCTGTCCGCATATTTTTTGAGTAGAATACAATGCTTTTAAAATTTTGTTTGTATCTTGTTTGGTTTAGAAGATATAAGGTTAATGATTTTTTCCTTTTTGACTTCCTAAATTTTTGAATTTCCAAAAAACCCTTCTTAGTGAATCTATACAACGGGAGAGGAACCCACAGTCCCAAGTCAAGTCTCTAGCTCTATCCGTTTGGGCTGGGCGATGATGAATCAGTCAATCAGTCAGTGATGTTACTCTTTTATATATATAGATTGTGACCTAAACTGTAGTTAGAAGGTTCACATCGGCAGGCATAAGGACGCACGGACTCGTTTAGTTGACTCAGATTATGATTTTAAGCCGATTGGTATGGATTTTTTTGTTTTAAGCGTTAAAAAAACCTCAACTTAAACGTAACTGCAGCATCGAAATTTTAAGGGACCTATGGGTTAAGAACAGTGCCTCTTTAATACTGAAGAACTTTTCGTTTAGTTTGAATTCATATAGTAGAATTTGAGAAGGCAAAAGTGATTAGAAATTGATCTTTGGCCAATAACCGGTAGTCGGCTCGGTTTAATCGAATTTTAAAGTTATGTCCAGATTTCTGTTTCGGCCTGAAAAAGCAACTTCTTTTGAAATGAGCTAAAAAAAAACTACTAAAAACTATTAAAGAGTTTTTATTTCTTGTTCCATTTGTTTATGACTAAATAAACATGATTTAAGGTTTTCGCCATTTAACCATGTTTTATGACAAAACTAAAAATAACAAATAAATTGAATAAATTGTCTTTTTCCCTGCGGACAATTAAGAAGCGAATTTTTTGCTAAATTTTGATGACAACGCATTAATTCTGGCTTTGCTTCCTTTGTTTTGGATTTATCTTGTTAAAATTAGTCCTAAAATAATAAAAATAAAACGAGCTGTACGTTCACGGATGTGACGATTTGAGCCCTGTTTGTTTCTGATCCTAAAATGTCAATTTTGATAAATTTCATTTTTGACATGTTCTTTGCCCAATAAGTAGGTCTAAATAGACAGATGGATGGACAGACATACACGGAAGATTATTGAACTTAAAATGTATTTTTAACTCGATTGACATACTTAAGGGTAGCTGTAGACAATTTTTTGGGCACAAACTCAAAATACCCTTTTTCCACTTATAGTGGTGTAGGGTATAAAAATGATAAATCTATGTAAGGGGGTAAAAAAATATTTTGTATTCTTTGGAAAGATGTCTGCAAGTTGGCAAGATATAATATATCAAAGAAAAGTGTGCGTTTGCTAATTATACTCACTTTGTGGTTTTCCTTGTTTTGCCTACTTTTAGGCTTCGTTAAAATGGAAAATTACCAACATACTTTTCGGCTACCGTCTGAGTTGTTTTTCTAAAATATTTCTTATATGTAATTCAAAGGTCATTCGTATGTGTAATTTAATTATAACAAATTGTTATTAAATCAATACTTAACAAAAAACCATTAATATTAATTATTTACTTGTTCAATTTGCTCAATATTCGTAGATAATTACAATTAAAAAATTAATAGCGACCAATTTGGAAGTCCATAAAGTAAGTAAAAATACAAAAACATATTGTATTTCATATTTAGTTTTTTTTTTTTTTTAATAAAGTATTGGACTTTTTAGTCTTTAATAAGTTTTTCCTATCACTTTTTAAGTTAAACTTAATTTTACATTCAAGTTACATTTTTATATTTAAAATAAAAATTCCAAAACCATCATACAGATAGATTAAGCAAAAGAAAAAATGTCATAATGCGTTAATATAAAAAAAGAAAACGACAAAAGAAAAAAGCCCTTGTAAAAAAAATTTCAATCTTACACATATAGTACTTCATAGAAAGAAATAAAATATATTAAATATTGGTTCCTTTTGTTTCTATAAGGAGCATAGGACCTCTTTTTTATAATCATTATTTTTATAAGAGGTTTCGGTAATCATATAAGTGTGAGTAGCTAATTGGGCTACTGCACCCCATGCTGGAGCTGGGGCTGCCAGCATAGCCTCCAGGCAGGCAGGCTTGACTGTCTTATTTTCAATAGCAAGCCGCTTGCTGCAAGGAACCGACGCCCTCTTAAAACTGCTCACAGTTTTTTTTAATTTAAAGTTTTAATGGAAACAGAATACAGGATTTATAAGCCTTTTTTATTTCATTGCTAAGAGAAAGAAATATTTTAAATATTCAATAAAAGTATTATTTTTTATTAGAGAGAAATGAAATAAAAAAGGCTTATAAATCCTGTATTCTATTTCCATTAACACTTTAAATTAAAAAAATAATATTTTTATTGAAAATTTTAAATATTAATTAAAAAGTGCTGCTGCATCGCTTCTGGCAGGAAACTTATTTTATCCGAGTTTTAGACCAAAGGTACGACAAAGGAATTTACGTAGGTACACCCTATATTTGTCGTAATAATTATGAAATGAAAGCCATTAAACGTTTGTCGTGTCTGCCTTCAATTCTTTTTTTCGACAAATAATCATTTCCGTTTTGGCATAAAAAACAGCGCGCAGCAACAAAATTATTTATTATTTAATGATCAATAGTTGTTTTCGAAAATAAAAATAATAAACAAAAGGCAGTTGCGACATATAAACATTAATAATCATAATAAAAAAGAAAAACATTTAAAGCATTTAAAACATGTAACTGTGATAAATTGCAATTCACGCAAAAACATTTAGTCTTATTAAGACTTTTTTTTTCGCGAAGAACAACAAAATTAAATTAAATGAATAAATAACAAACTAGAAAAGTTTTGCAAACCAAGCATTAATAACAAATATAATTAATTTAAGAAATGGCCACAAAGCTTTAACAGCAAAAAGAGACAAGAAACATACCCCCATATTTTGTTAATCACTTTGTCTCTTCTTTTGCAAAACGAAAAAATATTTAAATTATTTTTATTAATATTATTTACAAAATAAGGGGTCTATCGGTTTTGTAATTAAAGAGGAAATAAAACAAATAACATTTTATGTGTTTAAGACCGTTGTCTAGTCAATAAAATAAAAATCAATAAAACTTGCACAGTGGTCCTACAAAAAAAAATTGATTTGGTAAAATACAAAAAAAAATTAAATTAAACATAATTAGAGTCCGTTTAAAACTGTTTCTTTTTGCAGTTGTAACCTGTTCTTATATATTTGCAGTGGAGTGGATTTTTGTTAAGATTTTCTGTACATATACAGTCGACTCTTGATAATTTGAAATTCGTTAATTTGAATCTCGCGATAACTTGAACTGTTTTCCAAGTCTCCTGAAAAACATCCAAAAAATCTATGTAATTTGGTCCCCTTGGTAATTTGAAATTATTTGAATGTGCTGTGTAAATAAAATAATATTTAGTTTACTTGATATGCGTTGCTCTATAGAAATGACATTTTGCCCGGCAACGTTCTATAATTTAAAGCTTTCAGCTGTTATAGTTAAGCCATCTATGTAATTGCAAATGGGTTAAATTGAAAAACACTCATTTTGATTAATGCCTTAAATATTAAAATTTAAGCAAAGAATGTATGCTTGGGTCATGAATTTTTGGTCAACTCAAACAAAAGTAACTAGTTATTCACCCAAAAAATAATTAGTGTTTAACATAGTCCAATGTTACTTGCTAACTTACTAGGTAAGTAGAGTTTTATGACCCATGACCCAAGCATACAAATATACTTACAAGATATTGAAAAATAACTAGTGATAAATCAGCAACTTCAAAGTTAATTTATAACTGGTATAAACGAATAAATGGTTAAATGGGCGCCATCAACACTTGGTGTGTGTGTGTGGAGCTTGATCATTTTGCCATATTTTCCCTCTGTAGGTGGCGCTGAAGGTCCCTGTGATGCTGACCTTTCTTTGTATTTTCCTCTGCCGTGATTTGAACCGGGGTACTTTGATTTTAAAGTCTGATCTTCCCTAAGCCACTGCACCATGCCACCGACTTATATACTTTGTGCTAATACTTTAATTTATATGTCATTTTTTTTTAGCAGTGGTGATATTTAGTTCAAACAAGTTTACAGTTGGGTTAAATATATGTATATATATATATATATATACTTTAAAGACTGTAATATGCCACAAGATAGCTTTCCAGATTTCCAACAAAAAATCGTATTTTATAAAATAAAAGTAAAATAAAATCTGAGTTTTTATTGACTAAAAACTAAAATGGCAAAAAACTAATATTTTTATTAAATATGTTGCTTAAAGTACCCTTTAAGCAACCTTTTATTTTTTTACTAATACATAAGTAGTTATCCAGGTCATTACCAGTCAGGTATTACTCTATGTTTTGAAATACTGATGTTAGTAACGACCCCTCATTACTATATTACTTATGAAATTAGTACTATCTATTACCCAAATTTAAGTTATATTGAAACAATTTTACAGAAGAAGCAAAAAACTCTCTAATATGAAAAATTAACCAAAATTTGATTGTAAATTGATAATTTACCTTGAGTTCATTAAGATGTTCCCACTTCTTTTTAGAAATTTTTAATCTTTAATTATGTAATGGAAAGAGTTCGGTGTTATGATTATTTTTTGCATTTTAGTGTGAAAAAATTGCATATTCTTTTATGTATGTTTGTTTTAAAATAAACAGTTCTAGACGGATTATACACCAAAGCTCTTAGGGCTTTTAGCATTTTGTTGATAAGAACGTTATTTTTAACTGTAGGAGTGTAAAATTTTGCAGGAATATGTATTTTGGTACGGTGCATCATTATCAATCAAAAAAGTCGATTTTGAATTTTTGTAAATCAATGGCATCCAAATTTAAATATATAGTTTATGTATACATTTTGTTTTTATTCCGCCGATAATTTATCATTATTTGATTTAAGAATTTTATGTCACATACATTTTTTCACATTTATCCCATTGTGCGCTTGTGGTTCAATTACATTATTAAAGAATTTTAAAACATTTTTCTTTGAGTTATGCTTGAAAAAAAATTGGACAAACACAAAGTTTTCATTAAGACAAAAATAAACATTGTGATGAATCATTTGTTTACAATTAGTTTATTTGTTTATTTATTTATTTATTTTTTTTTTGGAAATAGTTTCGTATATTTTCACACAGTTCCTTTGTGGGAACAGAAAAAGTGAAGACATAAACTAACTACTATAAAAAATTTAATAATATGTGAATGGGGATTGTGGGTAGAGCACAACTGTTTTTAATTTACTTAACAATTTAAACCTATAAATTTTTGCTTGTTATTCCTACAAAAACAAAAATTCCAAAATGTTTTAAAACAGGAACATTTTAATTTTTATATTTATTTTTATTTAACAGATATTGTCCAGTTAAAATAGGAAATCTTTCTGCTCGAAATGGAAAGTTTTTGTTTAAATTTAATTACCCCATGTCTCAAATCGGACGAACATCATAATATAAATAAGATCGCCTTATGGCCAGTTTTTGAGTGCTGGATTTATCTTTAAGTTCTATGTAAATGCAGAATTCAGTTTTTCAGTACACACTTAAATACAACTTAAGTGGCCAATCTTCTCCAATTTAAAGTCTATTTAAGTTTTATGAATTACCATATGATTTTAACAGTGGTTTTTGTTGCCCTAATTTTAGTAAACAAACAATTTTTGTGGCCATTTATAACAATGTTTTGTAATTTAAGAAATAATGATTAAAATATTAAACTTTATTGGCATACAAACACATGTAGGGATAACATCAATACAACTAACACTTTTAGAGTTAATAAAAGTGATTTTTAAGTTAATGCTACCATACTTTTTCATTTTCATTTCATGATGATGCTACCATACTTTTTCATTTGACATTTGATGATGCTACCATACTTTTGTATCATTTAAATAAGAACATTAAATTAGCACTGAAAAAATGAAACTGCATTTAAGTGCTACTTCAATTTAAATGACAATTAGCTAAATTCGTATTTAAATACGAAGTCAAAAACTGGCCATTAGAATCAGAGTAGGAAAGAATAGGAATTAAAAAAAAATGTTCCGACTATGAAAAATGTTCCCAAAATTAAGAAGCTGATTTGATAAAGTTTCAGTTTGTTAGATATATTAAAATAATTGTTTTTATTAATAAAATTCAACCAATTTTTGATTAATAAAGAATTATCTATCAATAACTTCTTGTTGGTATCTTTGAAATTTAAAGAAATTATGTTTCACTTTTATAAAATTTTCAATTGATTTTCGATTTGTAAGAGTTAAAATAAAAAATTCTTGATTATGAATATTGTTTAATGTAAACAGGATTTAAAATTTTTGTTTTTTCATTAAAATATTAGAGGTTTTCGTTTAATCGTTTAAATACCTCGTATACCTCTTAAACGCGTTAACTTTCATAAAATATTAAAAGTTTAAGAGGTATAAGAGAAATTTAAACGATTAAACGAATACCCCTATTGATTTTAAAAGAACTAAAATATTTTTGAAGGGTGAAATGAAATGCTGCAAAGCCAAATGAATATAATATTCTTATGTGTTAATACAGTTTTGCTTCTCACAATTTTTTTGTTCTTTAACATCACAGCAATATCGAGTAGACTTCTTGGTTCTTCTAGATGGACACGTTTTTCATTCATTTATTATACCCTTCACCTTAGCTGATAAGGGTATATATAAGTTTGTCATTCCGTTTGT
>NDXZ01018443.1:712-11719 GCA_003055125.1 Paykullia maculata
AAAAAAAGATTTTCATCTTCAATTTAATTTAAATCTATTTATTTTATTTTTATAACATTTTGGAAAATTTTCGTAAAAATCCCGCTTGGGGAAATGACTGTTAAAACTAACAAATTCATTTTTAGTTTTTCTATAAGGCCTTAGGGGGAAGAACCAAATAGAAGCTTGAAAAGGTTATAGAAAAGAGAAAAAAAGAAGGAGACATGATATGAAAATGTTACGGTAATTGAACAGATTGTACCCAAGATGATTGCTTGTAAAAATAAACCAAAATAGAGTATTTTAAAAGGCGATGCTAAAGCAGATGGAAAACGAATGTTCAAAGCAGCAACAAAATTTAGAACTGTTTAATTAATACAACTAAAATTCTCTTAATTAAATTAATTATCGCTTACACGCATGCATGATGTCAAATAAAAAGAACAAAGTACAAACATATGTATGTTTGTATATAGAAATTTAATTTCTTATCATTTTTTATATATATATTGTGTCAGCCTATTAATTTTGGGGCATTTTGTAAGACGGGTTGCTGTCAAAATCTTTGATATTAATTATTATTTTGTTAACCAATTAGTTTAACAATATTTTTCGAAATTGACGGGGTGCCAAAAGATAATATCATTTATTAAAATCCCCTGTTTTTTTCACACAACTAACAAACAAAAAGACATGGCGTGTATATACATACATAAATAAGTACATTTTGTCATGCCGTTTGTTACATTACGAAAGATAAGCTTACAACACTGTAAGATGTTATGGCTTCCTCTACCTGTCTGTTCATTCGTTAAACGCGAATGTAAGGTTCCAACAGAATGAAATGTGAATAACTTATATTTAATAAAATATTAATTATTAACTTTAAAATGTTTGGTAAAAAAAAAATGGCAACAGAAGACAGTTATATATGCAACATAGTGTAGAATTGGTTTGTATCACCATTTCCGTTTGGCATCGAACACGATGGGGTAGCACCAAATTCAAGGAAAAATATTGGTAAATCCAAGGCTAACTAGATGTATAAAGAAACAAAACATTAATGAAAGAATTGTTTTTGTTGGTTTTTTATAAAATTGTTTTAATGTTTTTAAGATTTATTAGAATTCTTATTCAATTTGTTTTTGAATTCTTACTTAAACATACAATATTTATGAAATTTTTCAAGAAATAGTTTGAAAGTCAACTGAAGATCAGGTAGAAGCACCAGTAAAATGCAGCATATAGACAGCTCAAACTAACAATAAACTTTAAAATTTAAAGAAATTAAATAAATTTCATTTATCCTTAAAATGTCAATAAACAAATGAAAAAATTACATTTAATTAATAAAGGGTTTTCAATTATTTATTGAAAATGTTTCATTAAACCAATGAATCAGCTTCATTAGGTCAATGACTGGTTTCATTTCATTACTAGCATAGTTTCACGTACTACTTTCATAAATGTAATGAAAGCATCCTCATTAAAGCAATGACAATTTTATTGGTGCAATGTAGAAATTCATTGTCTAAATGAAGGGTTTTCTTTGAGTGTAAGATAATTGAATACACAGTAGGCTCGCGGTAACGTGACCTATTAAAAACCGAGCATGTTCACGTTTGTGAAGTTGTTCATGTTGTCGAAGGTGTAGTTCTTTAAATTTTTCAAATAAATTAGACATGTGTTTTAACTCAAATTCATTTCGGTTGTGCTTGGAAGATCTTCAGCTTCAAACTGCTCTTTTTACCTGTGGTACAAACGAATGGTAAAACCAATATTTAAAAATGGCAGCTGTCATCCATGACGATTTGGAGCAATTGTAGTCCACAGAAGATTCTAAATTTTTAAAAGAGCTATAATTTTTTACCTTTCCAAAGAAGTTTATCTTTATGTAGCCCTGTTGCGTTTGTCTAAGCTAGAAAAGTGACGCGCTGTTTTTCCGTTTTTCTTCCAGTAGCGCAAATTGTTGACTTTGCAACACTGTACTGCTTTGCTAAGCTAGTTAAGCTTGATCCTCATTTAATGTTTTCTATTACATCTACTTTCTCATTTAGAGACATAAATTTTGGTAGTTTTTGCGACATCTTTCACGAAAAACTTTAGACTAGATCATGCCAAATCAGCAGCGCGCACTAAACTAAATGTCAAGCTACATCAAAAATTTGATGTAGGGCTTTCTCATCGTGTTCACGCTGCAGAGTAGTCAATGTAAAAAAAAGTATGTTCATGTTAGCCGGTGTTCACGTAAGGCGGTGTTTTTGTTACCGCGAGTCTACTGTACATACATATTTCTCGAGCGTTACGAAAAATCTATGAAAATTGACATTGAACAGCTTTTTCTTTGTCGCATTTAAAATGTAAAGCCCGAAAGAAATGTACATACATATGTACTATGTGGAAACTTTGTATGTCTTATTTGCAGTCGTAATTGGTGTCATACACCTTCTTTTTAACCCACCTCTCATATAAAGCAAATTTCTGAATTTTTTTAAATATATCCTTTATTCTTAAAAAATATTCGATTAAAATGGCCCACAATATTCAAAAATGGAAAAGAGTTGCGCCACTCCCACTTTCTATCTTACTATATAAGCATACATATATGTAAGTATATTTATAAAAAAAATTCAATACTTGTGCTGGGTACACAAAATTCGGTGCAATATAAACATTTCAAAGTATTAGCTGCTGAACAAAACTTTCACACCAAAATAAGTAACAAACAAAAAAATTTTAAAAATCATGTTGTGGTCAAGTGTAATAATGAAAGACTCTGCACTGCACCCCTCACCAAGGGATTAACAAAAAACAAGCAACAACATATACACACAGACACAAACAAAATATAAGATTAAAAGGAAACAAAAAGACAACAACGAACTTTAATAGTTGTGGGGTTGGTGGTGTTGCCCTTATGTTTAGTGATATATTTTGTTGTTTTTATAAAGTCTTCGAAAGAAGTTAATTTTCCTTTGAGCCTTAAATTTCTTTAAAGGAATTTCTATAGTAATTTATATGAAATAATAAACTGTTTAAGAAAAAAATCATGAAAAGTTTTGGATCTAATGTTTTAAGTCAATTTTGTTTTTATAAAATAATTTTTAAAATTCCCTTTTAGTGCTAAAATATTTCATTTAATATAAATTTTTAATTTTTAGGATTTTTTCTTTTACTTCTTAATGTGTAAGAAAAATTAAATAAATTTATAAGAAAACGGCATAAGTTTTTCAGTGTTAATAGAAATGTTTTAAAGAATGTTTTTTAAAAAAAAATTATTGCCGGTTTTTAACTAAAGGAAATCGTTAATAAAATCTTTGTGGGGAATTGTCTATTAATTATCTTCAAAGTAAACCTTTTATAGATAAAATTGCACATTCGGGTGTTTCGCGTAATACATTTTAATAACTGTATAACTGTAAAACAATTGTTAATGTTTGTTGGAAAATTGAAATATCAATGGAGTGGGATTTGGCCTTTCAGAGTTGCGTCTGTAGAACTGTTCAGCCTATCCACAAACAGTAAAACAGAGTTAACCTACTCAGTCGCAAACGATTGTTGGCCTTTGTCACTTTTACAAAAACAAATTGTTTCTAAAAATTTTTAAGTTCTTTAATAGCGTATGTGACATTGAAGTTGAAAAATTAATTTTTTTTAATATTTTTTAATATTTTTTATTTTAATTTGTATTAAATAAATTTGAAGCTCATAAATATCGATTAAGAAGTATATTTTCTAAAATTTTTAATTAAAGAAAAATATATAACAAAAATCGATAGTGGTGCAGTTAATGTTTAATAATTTTTTTTTTATCTACTTTACAATAGTATTTTATAATATTTTAAATTAAAACAAACATTGCATTACTGAAGAATACAAAAAATTTTTCTTATTTTTAATGTTTATTTACGCTTAAAAAATATTCAATCACAAAACAAAGAAAAATTTTGTTATAGGCTGTACATGAAGAAAAACACTTTTCTGAAATGCCAACAACACGTCCTTTGATATTTTGAGTTTCAAACATATGTATCAGTGGCTTAAAAGTTACATAGATACTTAATATCACTTGCAAGAGTCCCACTGTGCACTGAAAAGTAAAATCAAATTTTTCGCAGGTTTCAAAAATTTTTTAAAAAATATTTTTCTTTTCTCTTAATTTTTTTAGCTAACATTTTTTATATAAAAACCCCTCTCACACTTTTGACTTCTTAGTTGACAAATTTTTCCCAACAGCAAATTAATTACCCGTAATTTATAAGTTTTTTACGATGTCGTCATCCAGCAGAACTTGCGTTAGGAATTTAAACAGTTTTTGTTTTAAGAAAGTAAAAGACAATCAATCCTTCATAAACTAATTTACAGAGGCATTAGAGACAAAAACTAAGCCTTGGATTTTATATTTGGTGTGTAAAAGCCTTTTTATATGACTTCAGGTGTTTTTTTTATTTTACATATAAAATTTTTATTTTACATAAAAAAAAGGGTTTGTTGTACAATTTTTGCATTTGCAATCGTACGAAAAAATTTAAGGTAATACGTCAATCGTATAAACCACAAACTACAACAGTATAAACATAAAAGTATTGTGTCATGCTATTGCAGATCGTAATTTTCTTTTAAACTCACAATAGAACTAAACTTTCACAACCCCTAAAAATATACAATAGATGTTAAATTGATAAAATAGTTAATATAGGTTAAGTGATAGCAAAATAAGTGTAAAACTATATCGTGCCTTAACCGCGGAAAAAGCTTGAGCGACAGAAATGAAATTTTACAGGAGAAAGTTTTTTTTATATTATATCTTGTTGAAATCAAGTTAAAGAAACCAAATTTTGAATATATATATTGCTATAAATTCGTAACGGTACATTGTATGACAACGCAATTTTAAGAGATGATGCGAGTGATGTCAATGAACAAATTTATAGAAAAAAACGTTTTTTGAAAATTGTGTCGCTCAAGCTATTTCCGCGGTTAAGGCACGATATGAAAGCTGCTTAGGTTTTCCCATAAAAACTGCAACGTAACTTTGTTAAGCAATCGTGTTTATTCATTTTATTTATTCCGCTATTTTATTAAAATTACATTTGTGAGAATCTGATTTATTTGCAATGGTTTCACTTAACCCTTTTATGAAATTTCAAAGCTTTTTTTTGTATACTTTCGAATATAATTTTGGGAACGGACGACAATATGTTAAAATCTAATGTTTAGTCATATGGGCACGAATGTCATAATTTTGAATTTAAAGTTGTTGTTATTTCATGTGTTGTCTATGTAGTTATATTATAATCCAAATAATATCTTTAATGTAACAAATTGTGTGTTTACGTATGTATGTTAAAAAAAATTATGGTGTATTATACTCTTTTCTGAAAATTTTTACTTATTGCTAATACCATACCTGACAGATCTCGTTTTTTTTTTTATTTAATATATGTACTTGAATATATTCCTGTGTATATGTACATTAGAGTGCGTCAAATTCTAAGACAAATTTCCCAAAAAACTATGGGTCTGTGATCAAATCTTATCCAGCGCAAATCGAGCTAAAGATTTTCTGCTCCCATTATTAAAATAAAATATTGCATTTTTCTTTCGAAGCAATTTTAAAATACGTATACTTAATTATGTTCGTTTCAATAATTAAGTATACGTATTTTAAAATGACTTAAACAAATTTTTTTCATTGCTTTAAATATTTTGTAGCAGTTTGGAAATAAAAATATAATTTTTTAAATAAGGAAAGTTGAGGGGCTTGTGAATCCCCCATATATTTGTGTGATAAAGACATGCCTTTTGAAAAATTAAAAAAAAAAAAAAAACTAACAAGATATAGGCAAAAACAAATTTTTTTTTAACAAAAACTATTATATGCTTTTTTGGGAAATTTAAAAAAAATTTACTAATTAGCCCAGAATCAGCAAATTTATGGATGAAAAACCTATATGGACTAAAATTAATATCAGAAAAAAATTAACTTTTCTAAAACTTTAAATACCTTTCGGACATGTAAATACATGAGTACATGTGTGTATGAAGGGTATATAAGATTTGGCACAGCCGAATATAGCGCTCTTACTTAATTTTATATCGCACTTTTTTGTTTTGTTAAAAAGCTTGTGGCCGTAAATGAAATTTAAAACAGCGATATTTTGTCTCAATAAGAATAAACAGTATTGTTAACATGTTTTAGATACAATTTAAATACATACTTGATGATTTTGAATAATCTTTTTGTATAAAATTTAAAAAGCTTTATTTAAGTATGTGAATGACAAACGTATGTGAATGACAAGTGAAAAATTAAATTTATTGTTAAATGTTTCGAATTTAAAACAAAAGGGTTTTAAGAAAAAAAAAACACTTAAAAAGAAGGGCATTTATTCAAAAATAAAATTAAGAAAAAAACTAGGAAAATTGTATATTTTGAAAGATGAGAAAATTAATTAAAAGTTACACATTTTTAAATGCCTTTTTAAGTATTTTTTATTTAGTATATAATGTTTTAACTCTTTTGATGCTTATATGTTTCCATAAGAAGCTTTATAAAAATATAAGCAGCTTGTACATACGTGGCATAGTCCGGGGCGAGGTCTTTTCTTTTTCCGATCCTATTTATTTTGTGCTCCAAATATTTGAAGGATCTCAGAGTGCGCAGAATAATCTTCTTATACATTTATAAAATATCTTAGGAAATATTTTATATCTAATAATCGATACAAAAGATTTAAATTGACGCAAACATATCGAATTACAAATAATCCTGGCCTCACTGTTCATTAATTAAAATATATGGAAAACTATAATAATAGCTATAACCTTTAAACTTGGCGTGAGCCACTTCGATGTCTGTTGAATTATTTAAACAAAATTCGAAACTTATAATGAGGGGCAAGGTGCCTCCGATGCAAGTAATATTATTTTATTGAATATTCGAGGAAGGAATTTTTTAAGTCCTATGAAAATTAAATTATTTAATTAAATGGCTTAATCTGTAGTACCTACATATCGCACACCCAGTTCAAAAGTGACACAACTCAAAATTTTCATTTTTCGAGTTTATATGCTTAAACTATGCACAATACACTTGTTTATCTATAAGAAAAATATCAGTGTATGTTTTTGTTGTTAACTGTTGCTATATATCAATTATGTATCAATTGATATAAAGTTGCAATTTATAAAAGTGACTTATTTTAAGTTGTGTCAGAAAATATAATGGTAATAGATTCCTACGCTAAGTGCTAAATAGTTTGAATTCGAATTCAATGGTCCAACGTTTTTGTTTTTAAATATTTTTATTTACGTCAACAGTTTATTTCGATTTCTGAAAAATTAAAAATTTGAGTTGTGTCACTTTTGAACTGAGAGTGCAATATGTTTATTAAACTTTCTATTACTTTTTCTACCTAGGAAAATGCCAGGTCACCTTTAAATAAAACTAAATATATATTTATTATCGTATACCAATCAAGGAATAAAAATTGTATTTTATTAAGTATTAAAATTTTTAAATTGTCCGTTAACCAGGGCTATACCTACGGTGACCATATTTTTTAATCAAAATACAGAACAAGGATAAATTAACAGTTTTAATGTTTTCTCATACAAATAAACAAATACAGATCCATTCAAATACAATGATTTCTTACAGAAACAAAAATATGTTGTATAAAAAATACAAAAAAAAAAGGTTAAAGAAAATTTCAAAAAGGAACATAACAGTCAAATGATGAACATAAAAAATTCACAAAAATACTTATACATACATACATATATGTATATTTACATATTACAAAAAAACACAGCTGACTTTTTTATTTTCCGATGAATAAATTTTAATTTTCTTTTAATATTTTTTTAATTTTATAAAAAAAAAAATAAAGTTTAATTTTGTAAACTAAATGGCCTTAATGGTCTCCATTTTTATTTTCATTTTTTTTCAGTAGTGCAAATGTTATTTAAATCAGAAAATACCCTTTTGATTGAAATATTTGATCACTTCTTTGAAATTGATAAAAATTGCTACCTAATGCTTTTCTGCGGACTTATTATTCTGAATCCTTTTTTTAGTTTTTCTAAATATGTGTAATTTTTACCAAGAGCTAGATCATCAAATTATTCAATATCAACATGTTCAAATTATTTTTTTTTTCATATTAATAATAACAATTAAATTAGGCTCAACATGTTCCCATGTGGGAACTTTACGCAAAAGAACCCATTTTAGTACTTCAACTTATTGATAGACGTCATCCCAAGGTAGATTTAAAAAGGTAAAAGCGTCGTTACAACATAATATAATAAATAACAAAACAACAATAACAAATAATATAACAAAACAAAGTCACATTCAAAATTATTAATGCCAACTGTTTTGGTAAAGGAAATAAAACAACAATATTTTTTCTTCTTTTAATTTCTCACACAAAAAATATTTTGTTTTAAGGACATGCCTTTCGGGTCATTTGAGAAAAAATTCACTTATTGGCCCAAAATCCGCAGAGATGTGGGGCGAAAAAACTATATGATTTTAACTGCCTTACGAACATCCTTATAAATACATATGTACTAAAGTTTTTCATTCGAAATTTTCCGGGACGAAATTTCCGAGATCCTGCACATTTTCCGGTAAAGAAATCCTGAGAAATGTTTGCGCTAAACTGTGGAATGAAGACAATATTATTATGTATTTTAAATAACATGTTAAAAGTTTTGAAGCCCATGTAATTGGCAATCGACATATTACTTTATTTAGTTAGCGCTGATATATGTACATACATACATAATTGTAAATACGTTGTTTAAAAAAATATATACAAATTCAAATCCGATATGTAAGGAAATGGTAAAGAAGAGAAGTAAAAATGTACACACTTTTAAAAATTTACCTTTACATACAATATAAATATGTATGCGTTATTATTAACTAAAATTAAATGAATATGTATGTTTGTAAAAATGTATGATCGTATATATGTACATGTAGATATATATGTATATAAAAGGATTTATATATCCATACATGCTTTTGAAGAACTTTATAAGCCATAAAATCAGTAGCCGGTATTAATCTGACAGTATAAAAGTATTAATTAAATTATGATAAAGACAACTGCACAAAAGACTTTGGGAAGATGAGGGTTAAAGTACCTTTTTTCAAACAATGACAAGTGGTATTTTATTTGTTGTGAAAAATACATGTATGTATGTATGTACATATGTATGTATGCACATAATGTCCGAATTAATGGTTATGTTGTTTGTAAGTGGCTTAATTCGAATTATTTAAGAGGGGTTGGGAGGATTTGTTTTGTTGTTATTATTTTTATTTAAATACAAATAGAATCGGTCAACCTACATCAAGAATGATTCTTAATAACTCAATAAATATAATTGTTGTTGAAAGTGAAATAAGTTTTTATTACTTATGTACATATGTATGTAGGTATTTACTGTTTTTATAATACAACTGAGCATATTAAATGAAATTTTTGTACGTGCTTTGTTGTTGTAACAAAAACAAAACACACGTAAAACGTCTACACAAAGCACTCACTTGTATTACAAAAACGGCACATAAATATTATTTTGTTTTCTAAATTGAATACTTTTATAACTAAAAGCCCCTTAAAATGAAAAGGCTTAAATCAATAGCAACTATTATAAGAGTGGTGGGTACTCCTGCTCCGAACCTATCTATCTATGTTTATTATTGATTATCAGAATGACTCATGCAATAGTCACAGATTACAGTTCCCCAAATACATAAGTTAAATTATGTATTTACTTTGTACGGCGTGTGCCAATTCCTCTGCGTTTATTCTATACGTGTTCGACACCAAAAAGCAACTGTTATAAAAATAATTCATAAAAAGTTCTCAAAATATTTCAATAAAATATATTTAGTTTCTACGGGAAGTGCCACGCCCACTCAAAATATCAATAAAATCTATAGGCCAAGTACTTACATATGTTCAAGTTCTTATTCGAAAAACATGCAACGATAGAGTGAAAAAAGAAACGTAACGTAATTTAAGAAAAAAAATTTTAAAAAATAATTGCAAAGTAAAATATTGTATTATAACGAATTATTTAAATAACTGTTGTGTGTTTTTGTTTATAAAGTTGGAAAAAATATTTGAAAAAAACACTTACGGCCCTTTTCACAATGTAAAATTAAAATTTATTCGGAACTTTGACCGCCAGTTATATAAAAACCATTTATAAAAAAAAGTTGCTGTCAAATTTAACCGAACAAAATTCGTCGGTGAAAATACTAACTACTGGAAACACAAAAAAGTAACCTCCGGTTAAAGACGGTTAAGCTAATTGTCGCACATAGGGGTATTTTGCCAATCTAGCCGGACATCACTTTTTTTCAGCTTATATTGATTGCTTCTTAAAAGTTATTGAGTGCTCCTAGATCAATGAAACTGGGCAAAAATATGTGTTATAGTCATAGGCTGGTAAAGCCTGAAAATAAGAAAAATCGGATCAAGGGGAAAAAAGTTTTCCTAAGAAGAAGTAATCCTACCTCTGAAAAATTGTACTTTTTTTAAAATTTTTTGTAAGTTTTCCTATACTTTTGTTTAACATCTTTTATCGTCAGCATAAGTTTATGGGTAAAGGAAGGTATCCCCCCGATACCAAACAACCCCCCCGGAACGACTCTTTACAATTTTTTTTTTTTTGCTTATTTCCACAAAATATTTATTTTTCTATGCAAAATGAGCAAAAACAGAAAAAAGGTGATATTTTCAAAAAATCATTAAAAAATGGCGCAAAAACGCGCAACGTTTTTTTTTTATTTTAATAGTAGAGATTTCATATTTTATCCTTATGTATAACATTTTTAAGATCGCGACTGCCTTCACTTTCAAAAACCTTTTGATGTTTTTTTTTCTTAAAAGGTAAACAAAAAACCGTTTTGTTAATTTTGAACGAATTTTTTTATAATAAAAATTAAAAAAAAAAATTTCTAAAAATTATTATAAGCAGCTGTTAATATAATCTTTT
>NDXZ01018448.1:0-10096 GCA_003055125.1 Paykullia maculata
ACCGACCTTTCGATCAAGTGCAGAAATACATGAAGTTTCTTGCATATTTAAAGTGTTAAATAATTTATTTTTAGGCAGAACAACGTTTGTCGGGTCAGCTAGTATGAAATAAATTTGTGCAACTCTTTAACTTTCTACATTATTTTAGCAAAATGTAGATTTAATTATTTTCAAAATTTATGTTATAATATCTCGAAAATCTGATATGATAAAGACATTCTCAGGTCAGATTCGGATTTAGAGCAATATCTTAATTCAGCGTTTAATTTAATTGTTATTATTTTTATACTTACACTAGCTGACCGGCAAACGTCGTTTTTCCAAATATAAAAAAATACCTTAAAAGTTGAAAAAGTACATTTTTGCCCCCGGTTAACCCGAATTATCCCCTTTTTCTTACCCATTGCTATTGTTGTTATTATGTCATACTATTTTTTTATGTCGGAAAGAATCTGTGTTTACCTAAATCGGCCTAATAATCTACTATTAAACGCATTTTCCAGGGTTTCCCCCGGCTGCAGCGCCATCTGCCGGGCTGATTTGTAAATCTAAACCATCCAGGGCGCCACCAAAACGCATACAAAAAAAATCATTCAAATCGGTCCAGCCGAGATTTGAATGAATTGAACGCTTTTAAAGAGATTTCTTTAAAAGCGTTCAATTTCACAATAAAATTTAAAAGTAATTTTAAACTGCTTCTTTTTGCGTTAATGTAGTTTCTGAAACATGACAATTCACTTCAAATTAGTTTTCGAAAACAAAAAGGAAATAAAACGTAAAAAATAGAATAGAAAAAGTTTAATTTTTTGCTTTTATCTCGTTAATTGTTGGATTTTGGTGATTTTCAATATCAAGAATTTCGGGGATATTTGTGATAGTTTGATACCAGTAACAAGTCTGTAGGACATATGAGCCGTTTATTTTGAAAGTGGCATTAGTCACTTTTTTTTAAGTCGAGATTTTTTTTAAAAATGAGAAGATACCGTTCAATTGTATTTAGTGTTGCCATTAACTCGATTTTTTTGAAAAAGTGACTTATGCCACTTTCAAAATAAACGGCTCATATATAAATACATACATACATACATACATACATATGTACATACATACATACATACATACAAACATTCATATTAATCCTGATCACAAAGCTATACTTACTTATGTATTTAATCTCCACCACTGAAAATATCGCAGTTTTAATTTTTCTGTTTTTGCATACATATGCACATACATATGTATGTACTATGTATATATTCAATTTAATTTTTTCTCCGTTATCCAGATCCCGATCAAGAAGTTTTGCGACGCCAGAAGAAAAAACGTGATAAATTGGCAGCCGCCCTGCGTGAGTATAAAAAACGTTTGAGCAGTGTTGAGCAAGAAATAAATTTACTAACGGGCACAATACCCACTAAGGGTCTGTCCGAAAGACTGGATGAGGAAATAACAAAATTGAGAAGAGACTGTCAAGACATGCTTAGAAGCAGTAAGTTAAATTAAAGTCAGTGTATTAAATAATGTAAAACATTATTAACATAAATTTTGCTTTTGCGCCAACCTAGGTAACACTTTTACACAGCAACAGGAATTAGGTATAAATTATCAGCCACAACCATTCCCACGACCGCCGTCAAGACCAACGCTACGTCAAACAAGTCTAGATATAATACAACATCATAGTCGGACATTAACGCCGCAGACACCACCTGCCGCCTCATTACTGAATTTAAATAACTCACCACAACAACAGCCGCAGCCGCAGCCGCAGCAACAACATTTTCAACAAAATTATATGAACTCCTTAACATCACAACCACTCTATCATCAACAATCGGCATCTGTAATGGGAAACATAAGCCACAACGACAATAATAATGCAGACCACGAACAAATCTTCGATGATGAGGCCGACGATCATGATGATGAATATGAGGAAGTGATCGAGCATTGGGAGTGCAATATGTGTACATTCCGTAATCATCCACAATTGAATATATGTGAAACGTGTGAAAACGTCAGAATAATACCTGGTAGGCTAACAAATTTATCTCTGACTCTATCAAATACAAATTGTACAAGTACAGCCACAACTGCTGTAGCGGGCGCAGCTGCCGTTTTACCAAACCTTTGCCATTTAAAGCGCGGTAACAGTGCGGACACCTCTAATAATGTTACTAACAGTAGCAGTAGCGATGGAAATTTAGAGCATGATACGAGTATTAATTTTGTTCAACAACAGTTACAGCATTTTGCTTTGCATACTTAAATGAAATACATAATATTTTAATTCTTTATTTTAATAATAAAATCGTTTATACATTTTTTTCACTAATTTTTTACTTAAAATGTTCTATATTTTTGTTTGTTTATTCTTTCTTTTGTATTATGTATTATTGTGTTACTTTTAAAGTGGCTTTAGCGAAATAGTTTTATTATACATAGCCTGAACAAAATCTTTATTTAAGAAGAAAACTAATACATTTGATCGCTTAATTGTGCACTCATATTAAAGTAAAACAAGTTTCAATAATTTCCATTATATTAAATTTTTTTTTCTTTAAGGTTGTTATTTAAAAAAGAGTTCAATTTTTAAGACTATTAAAAACTTAACTTAGACGTTGTAATTTCTAGCTTTTAGAAATAATACTTTTTCAAAGAAAATATATTTTTACTGGGCGATTTAGGTGAATGTAAGATAAGAATTAAAAATTTGAAAAACGCTTTTTTAATAGCCAACAGTTTAAAATTCAAAAAGTATATAATTAAATTAATTTATATACATATGTATGATATGTGTATATTTAACTAGAATAATCGTATAAAGAATTTTTGTCTTACTTTTTAGGCGATTCGGTTAAATTTTTTTTCAAAACTTTTAGGATAAATAATAAGATGTATCTATAGGAATGGGCAAATAAATAAAAAAATATAAATATTTTTATCAATATCGATCTCGGTCGATATATATTGAGTTAAAAATATCGATATTTTTCGTAGATTTAGAAAACGCAGGAAAAACGAACTTATGCATTTAAAAAGACCTAATTTTCTTTATTAATATTTAACTGTTTTTTTAATTAATATTAACTGTCTTTATTTTAGAAATATTTAGTTACAATGAATTTACTCAAAAGTATTACAAAAATTAACAGCTAATTAATTAAATAAAGATTCTACTAACATTATATGACATGTTGAAGCATCATATCTGAAACTTGTAGCTTGCCGTACTTATTATGGCACACTTGCAAACATCGAAAAAATGTCATCTGTATTATTTTTTCGTTTTTGGGGTTCTTGTCTTGCAATTGAGAAAAATCATGATCGTCTTTTTTATAATAAGAAACATTCACCTCTAATATGGTTGGCGATTGTCGTCAAATACGACAGAAACACGACAAAGGTACCATTTAGTTAACATTGGCGTATATTTTACATTCTACCAAAAATTTTAAAACGACTATAACGCCAACCGTAGTAGAGCTGATTAGTTCTTCTGCTAGTCGCCCCAGATTTAGATGTAACTCGATGAGGGTTCTTTAAATATTCTTAACGATTGGGGCCTTTGGATCTTCAGCTTTATGATATACGTTCCTTTTACCGTACACAGACAACAGCGTTAATTTGCAATAAAAGCTCACTAATGTGAATTAAAATTCTACCCTGACAGACAATTTTTGGATTTTTGTTGGTGAAAAAGCACTATTTATTTGAAAGAAAGCTGAAATAACTTTTGCTGAAACTGCTTCATAATGTAAAAATTGTAAATGCACAAAAGCAACCATTACTCTGAACATGTTGCTACAAGTTGGGATTGCAGTAGAACACTCTGAAATAAGAGACAGGCAATTGTGAAAATTTGTAGGTTTGATATTAACTTTGTAAATGTGCCCATTAATTTTTGTACGTCGCAATATATATACTTTATGGGGTCGCAAATGAATATTGTAGAAATTAGGTGAAGGGTATAACAAGTCACTCAGAATGGTTTCATTTTCATTGTCGGTTTCTGCCAATGTGTCTTGAACATTTTTGCTGCCGTTCATTTGCATGTTTTCGTTCGCCATACAACTGTCAAATTTCTTTACGTATTTTTTTTTACATTTCATAACATATTGTCTTCACACTTTTATACTTTATTATTTTATTTTTGTTTTTGACATGTAATACTCATTATAATAGTGTTAAGCCGATTTAAGTAATTTTAAATTTTTCTTTGTAAAGTTGTTTACGTTCAGTTGATTGAGTTTATCTTCTAACAGTATCGTTTCTCGTGTGTTTACCCCATAAAAAGTTTCCATTTATTGTGCCACCCCCATATATGCTTTAATTGACATAATAGTATTTTCTGGTGTAATACAACTTTAAACCACTACCGTGAGATTTAGAACTAAATTTTTGTACGTCAAAACATGCGCTATTTTTACTTTATGCTTAATCGTGTCGGAAACATTTTGTAACATTTATCTTGATATATAGCTTTTTTATACCCTTTACCACAGGTGCAAAAGGTAGGGCCCTAAAAGGTATATATGTACATACACATATACATATGTATGTATGTATATATTCTGAACTCATAGAAAGGAAATTCAATTTAGCCATGTCCGTCTGTTGAAATCGACTTTTTTCAGTCCCCGTTTATGATATCAAACAATTAGATATATCCCTTAGATTCTCTAATGAAAAATCATTAAAATTTTTTACACAAAAATTAATTCTATTTGCATGTAACCAATGCCTTCTGAAAATTAAACAAGTAAGAGCGCTATATTTGGCTGTGCCAAATCTTATATACCCTTCACTAAATTTTTACACAAAAATTATTTTTGTGTGTTAGACATTTACACACAAATAAAATAATTTTTGTGTAAAAAAAATTTTTTTTTGCCTATATCTCGTAAAAATTGTTTTTGCTTATATCTCGTAAAAATTATTTTTTGCTTATATCTCGCAAATTTTTTTCTTTTGAAATTCCCCAAAAGGCATGTCTTACACAAAAATATAATAATTTTTGAGTAAAAAAAAAAAATAGGTAGTCGTCTTTTTTTGTTTATATCTCAGTCAATTAGTAAGCGATTTTACTGAGTTTCAATAGCAAACATTTCAGGACAATTTCTGATTGTTTGATACCACTAACGCGTCCGTACGACATCGGGGGGCTGAGAAAACTTGATTTCAACAGACAGACAGACAGACGGACATGGCTAAATCGACTTCCCTATCTATAAGGATTCAGAATATATATACTTTATGGGGTCGCAAATGAATATTGTAGAAATTACAAACGGAATGACAAACTTATATATACCCTTGTCACCTCTGGTGAAGGGTATAAAAATGTCTAATTGGCCCAGAATCCGCAACAAACTCTACTGACAAAAATTTAAAGCAAAAAAAAAAAATAAGTTTTCTAAGACTGCCCTTTTAACGTGTAAATACATACATACATACATATGTACATATAAAAGATTTGGCACATCCGAATAAAGCGCTCTTACTTGTTTTCTTTTTCTTATCTTGCACTAAATTAACTACCTATTGCCTATTGTTTTTAATAAACAAAAATATTTCAAATATTACTGCTGCTATATATCAAAATTAAGTAAATATGTAAGTATTTAACATACGTACATTATCGTGAATTAAACAAAAAATAAAAGAAAACATATTCAGTCATTTTAAAAATTTTGAAGGTTTATAAAAAAAAAAAATTATACGAATAAAGTGGAACTAATAAGCTGTTTTTAGAATCTAAAAACAGCACAATTTTCTTTGAAATTAAACAAATTGTTTTAAATTAACTTTTATTTATGTTTCTTTTTTTAATTTTCCTTTGTTTCCAGAACCAGTGCTTGGTAGAGAAGATATTCATATAACTTTATCACCTGGTGAAAATAGTAAGTAAAAATGATTCATATCATACATAAAGTAATAACGATTGCTTTAAAATTCCCTAAAGCAAGTATTTTTTTTAAATTTCATTAATAACCATTTGTTTTAAATAAATCAAATACATATGTATGTATGTCCATATGTCCATACATATATACAAAAAAATTAAAATTTGTATAAATAAAAAATTATTCAACTTTTCTATAAATTGAATACATATTAACCATTTTGCAAAGGTCGCAAAAATTACGAAGTTTTTTGAATAATGGTACAAGAATTGATTTATTTAAAATTTCTATGATTTAAGAATTTGCCGAAGAATCTATTAAAACTAAGAATTTATAAACGGTGTCCAAAAATTTACGCAAGACCTTCTTATGCAAATCAAATAAAACTAGTAAGAGTGCTATATTTGGCTGTACCAAATCCTATATACCCTTCACTACGTGCATTTATTTATGTATGTGTAAAAAAAAAAAAATATTTTAGCCTATACACATCTCAAAAAAATTTTTTTGGCTTATATCTCGAATTTTTTTTTTTTTAATTTCTTAAATAACAAATATGTACATATGTATAATAATTTTTGTGTAAAAAAAATTTTTTTTTTTGCTTATATCTCGTTAAATTTTATTTTTGCTTTTGAGATTCCCCAAAATTCTTAAACACAAATATAAGGTTTTCCAATTAAAGTGATATTTCTTTAAAAAAAAACACATTTATTAAGGAAACTTAAAAGCTTAAAGAGAGTCTGGTTTATTTCGAAAGACCAATGACTTCAAATAACCCCACAAGAAATAGTCTAATGGTGTTAAATCACAACTTCTTGGAGGCCATACAATATCACAATTTCTTGAAATAATCGAATCTCCAAACTTTTCTCCCAATAATTCAGTAGTTGTCTTTTTTGGTTTATATCTCGGTCGCAAATAAATATTGTAAAAATTACAAACGGAATGACAAACCTATATATACCCTTGTCACCTCTGGTGAAGGGTATAAAAAACTTTATTTTTTTTAAACGGGATTATGTAAATATGTATGAGCGCTTCATATTTACTACTCCGTAACTGATAACAAATCGCGACATGTATTTTATTCTTGCGTAAGTTTGGGTCACCCTGTTATACTCTTCCATATTTCTTTTATAATAATAAGAAATTGTTTGCTCTCATTTTTGTATCCTTCCAGGAATAATACATTCATGGATCGTTTCATGACAACATATGAGAAGACCATAACCTTTACATATTGGATTGTGTCTTGATCACTAATCATTGATTTGATTGATCATTTTGTCGCTTATTTAATTTGAGGAACCAACCACTTGTATTTGCCTAAAAAAAATATAAATTTGTATTGAATACAAACAATTGCCGAACCATATTTTGCCACTTCGTTTGTGACAAATTGAAAATTTGTATTCACCCCTATCGTGAATAAATTTTCCCTCAAATTTTGTTCCCCTTTCCCAAAACTGCAATTATTCCCTTGAAATATGTTCACTTTTTTGTATTAGTTTGTTCACTTTGTTTTCTTTGGGGAACAAAATTTCACATTTTATTCACGATAGGGGTGATTATTATTTTTTTTAACGTTTATTAATATATAGTAAAAAATTGTTTGCCTACGACCACACATAAATGAGTGTTTCTGGTTTGTTTTTGTAAGCACACAAACATAAGTATATAAGTGAGAAACAAAAAACATTTTTGTAATTCATATATGGGTGGTGATCAATTAGCTTATTCTCTATTATGCTATGGTTCATAAATAATTGTGTATACCATTACGGTATTTTTTTATTATTCCTTAATTATATGCATGTTTTACTGCTTTTGTTTTTTTTTGCTTCTCCATATACATACATATGTATGTATGTGCAGATTTTTGGCCACATTCATAAACAGTTTATAAACTACATACGTAATTAGAAAAAAAGAATTGTTCACTATATCATGCTTTATATTGTGTAAACAATTCTTGCAAGTGACGTGTAGCTCACCTCTTAATAGAACACCACTTTTTTATATCTCCACTGAGTTGTATGAAAATTAAAAACTTCAGCAAAAAATTGAAAAAGAATATAAAATAAATAAACACATGAGTGAGCGGTAAGAAAACGTTTCGGTATTCTGCTAACAAGTTTTACATGCTTTTTTTTGTTTGCGTTGAAAATGAAATGTCAAATATAATTTTAAAATCGTTTGTGCTATCAACGGCTGTAAATATTTTTTTTGTAAATATGTAATGAAAATTATGCTTAAATTAAAATTGTTGTTCTTTTATTGTATATAAAAACGCTGCTGGCAGCTTTATGTGATGTAATTGTAAACGAAGAATTGCTCCTAAGTAAAAAAAAATTGTATCTCAACCTTTTTTTGTATAAGTAAAATAATTTTGTATTATTAGTTACAAAAAGAAAATTTTTAGTTGTATGTAAATATATAAAATTTAAACTAAAATTCAATATTTTTTATAACAAAAAGAAATAAAACACTTATAACAAATATTTATTGACTATATATACCTATATTTCTTTTTAATAAAATACTTTAGTTTATTAACCAACATAAATACATACGTTTTATAAATAGTTAGCTGAAACATCTACGGCCGTATCTATAACGAAAAATTAGAAACTACGTATACATCGCACACAACTATATGTTCACTAGCAAGCCGATTAGGCTAAGCAGAGAGTTGGCAAAGCGTTTATTTATAATTAATTTCTAGCTGGCAATAATAAGAGTTTGATTTTAAGTTAACATACATAGGTTTAGCAGAATGGATAAAAAATACATTAGAAATAACACTAATGCTAACTCTATGCATAATTTTTGGTATAAATACGACACTATCAGTCGTAAAGTATATAGTACATACAGTGGGAGCAGAAATGCGTGTACAATTATTAAAAGATAAAATTTTTTAGTTAGGTTTTAATTATGTTGTTATTTTTAATATGTATAACTAAACTTATAAATAAATCAAAAATCAACAAATTTACTACGAAAATAAGATTAAACTTCAGAAACCTATAAAACTCTTAAAATTCTTTCCACATTTGCAGATGAATGCGAAAGGGCCATATTTTGTTGTAAAAATTTTGACAGTATTGGAAATGCACCTGTAGAGTCCTCACGTTTAAAATCTTAAGTTTTTTGGCAAAAAGTTTGAAAATTACTTGACTTTTTTTTAAAATCTCTTAACACACAAGTTTTAACTCTAATGTGTTTTTCTCTTTCAGAATCTCCATAAAAGTTTTATTGTCCTTTTTAATAATTTTTTTTAGGGTTAATCATATTTAAAAATTTATGTTTACAATACTTTAATACTTTTAATTCTTGATTTGCAAGCTCTATATAAAAATAAGTAAGCGCTTTATTCGGATGTGCCAATTCTTATACACCCTTAACCACGTGTAGGTATGATCAAGATGTGTATGTACGTATGTAGGTATGCATGTATGTACATATGTATTTACTTGTCAAAAGGGTAATTAGGTCTTACAAAGCTTGATTTTTTTATGATATAAATTTTTGTCCATACAGGTTTTTTGCTCATATCTTTGCAGATCGTTTCCAAAAAAAAAAAATAATTTTGCAAGAGAAGGTAAAAACATAATAGAAACTGTATACATATATATGTAGGTATGTATATCAACATGTTAATTTTTTTTAAACAATTTCTTGTAAAAACCTTATTTTTGAAAATATTGCACTAATTTTTTGGGACGAGGTGTATTTGTGTGATATCACTAAAAAAGTCAATTTCGAAAAAAATCGAGCCTTAGAGCCTTTCTACCTGAGACCAACGATATATAAAAGTATGTACTTTATGAGGCCGCAAATAAGTATTGTAAAAATTATAAACGGAATGGAAAACCCATATATACCCTTACGACCTGTGGGAAGCGTATACAAATTATTTACATTTTACAGTTATTTACAATTTTGTTAATAGCCCTATTATAGAACGCCAAACAAGTTTTAAAATCACAACGTTTGACCATAAGTCGCGATATCGGACAACCCTGCTTTTACCTTTACGTACGTAACATTCAATAGACAAAACAAAGCAAATTCCATCCGTATGTTAAGAACAAGTAAGAGCTATATTTGGCCGTGCCAAATCTTACTATTCACCAACGTATAGATTAACAAGTAAGAGCGCTATATTTGGCTGGGCCAAATCT
>NDXZ01018449.1:0-29104 GCA_003055125.1 Paykullia maculata
ATTCTAGCAAAATATTATTCCAATACCGGGATTTTGTTTATAAAAACTGACAAACAATTTTTTCTGTGTAATGTTGTTAAGCTTCATGTAATTAAAAAAAAAAAAATTTCAAGTAAGTCATTATCGGCATCGCGAAATACAACTGTCAAGCAAATATAGAGAAAACAAAAAGTGCACTAAGTGTTTCATGCATATTTAAAGTGTTAAATCATTTATTCTTAGGCAGAACAACGTTTGCCGGGTCAGCTAGTACATAATAAAAGTAATTAAACACAAGTTAAAGCGCTATATTCGGCTGTGCCAAATCTTATACATATAACCTTTACTACGTATGTTTATGTATGTATGTACATAGTCTTAGAAAACTTGATTTTTTTATGATGTTAATTTAAGTCGATATAGGTTTTTCGCCCATATCTTTGCTGATTCTGGACCAACAATTAATTCTTTTTCAATTTTCCTAAAAAGGCAAGTTTACACCTAAATATAATAATTTTTGTGTAAAAAAAAAAATTTTTTTTTGCTTGTAGCTTGAAAATTTTTCTTCTTTTGAAATTCCCCAAAAAGAATGTCTTACACACAAATTTAATAATTTTTGTGTAAAAAGCGATTTTACTGGTTTGCAATAGCAAGCAGATCGAGGGAATTTCTGATAAATTTGATATCAGTATCGGGTTTGTACGACATTAGAGGGCCGAGAAAAGTTAATTTCAACAGACAGACGGACATGGCTAAGTCGACTTCCCTAACTATAAGGATCCAGCATATACATACATATATACCTAATGGGGTCGCAAATGAATATTGTAGAAATTACAATCGGAATGACAAACTTATATATACCCTTGTCACCTGTGGTGAAGGGTATAACAAAACTGCAAAGAAATTATTTGTTAGGACTGCTCTTATATTATCCCAGCAAAAACTTTTTGAATTTGGGTAATATGTAATTATTATTTTTTACGTTACATAGTAATGAGCGGTCGTCACCATCACAATTTTTTTTTTCAAACAGAAAGTAATGACTCAGTGGTAATGACTTTAGAAATTAATTATTTAATTGAGTTTGTGATGACTTTTATAAGTTCGCAACAGTAGAAAATTAAAAACTTATAATTTAACTTTCTAGTTTCTGTTGTTTCGGTTACTAGTTATATTTGTTAATATATAAGTATATTTGTTAGTGTAGACCATACAATTTTGGACAACACAAACAATAATAAGAAGTTATTGAGTAACATTGTTACTAGTTAATGTAAATCTCTAATATTACTTTCTAACTTACTTGGCAAGTAAGTTTTTGCTGGGATGGTTTAATTTACCACTTTTTCGCTAATCTTTTGTTTCAAATAGTTATGGTTTGACTGGCATACATATTTTACACATATCACTTAACTGCACTTAGAAACTCACATGAATGTTATTAAAACTTAAATAAGTATCTTAATATAATTTAAGTACTTGTACTTCATACACAAACACACTTTACACTTTACTTTAGTTAAACGTACAGATTTGTAAGGAATGTGCACAAAATTTTGTATCCAAAAAAAAATGTTTAACTACATTGTAATGCAGAGATTTACAAACATTTTTTATTATGGAAAAACTAACACTAAATTCTTTACATATAGAGAATTCATTGCAAAACAAAGAAGAAATATATATTTGGCAATGGCGAATTATGTATACTTTTAACCATTGACTAGTCATGCAAAATTAAGTGTGAGTCTTACCTAAACGAATTAGATTTTCGTGACAAATTTTTACCCAAATCTTTGCCGTTTAAAGGTCGATTTTATTAATTTTACATTACAATTTTTTCAAATATGTCTGATATATTGATGAATAATACATACAGGTTTTTAGGACTTTGGAAAGTTCTTACTACGAATAGAGAAAAAAATAAAAATTAAAATAAATGGATTTAATGATTAATAGAACATAGTTAAGATTTATGGAAATATAAAAGATAGATTAAGTATTTAAAATATTTTCACTTTGAAACAAACATTTATTATCTAAATTTTAATTTATTGATTCCCCCTACAATTTTGTTTTACATTTTGGAATTTTCTCTTCCAATGCATTGAAGGATGTACAGATGTATGTAAATGGTTTTTTTTTAATTTTGTTTTCTTCTTGTGTAAGTTATTGTTAAACACAGAAACAACATTTCTTAGATAGATAAAATATTAGAGAATAAAATATTGTAAATTTAGTTTCAAGTATGTATGTATGTTAAGATATACATACATATATGTATGTATGTATGTATATATACATAGTTTTTGTTTGTATTTCTTTATTATGGATTTCAGTTTGTTTTGGTATTAAAATATTGTCTGTCTATATTTTCATTAAAGCTTTTCTTATTATTCGTCTACTTACAGACAGATTTCTTTGGACAGTAATTGATGTAATGCGTGTTTTTCCTATCAACATGCATACTTGAATATGTTTCAGTGAACGTTTGTTTGTATTTAAAATGTTTTCTTGATTTTTCTGTTAACACACTATTTGAGGGATAATAGTGATTACAAAAGGAATATTATGATTAAGAAATTTTGGAAAATATTTAGTCATTTTAATTTTTGTTTAAATAATTTAGAAAAAAAATCATAAGTTTGATTATCATTATCAACATTTGCTAAGGATCAGCTGAATATAGGGCGAGCCACCATGGGTTAAACTGTTAGTATTTTTGATGTAGATATGTAATAAAAATTTTTGAAGTAACAATATAAGTTTTTAGGATAGTAATTCTAAAACAAAATTAAAACGTGAAAGAATGACTTAAACTGCAAAAACCGTTACAAAAATGCTTGATAGTAATAAAATTAAATTAACAATTATAGGTTTTTCGCCCATATCTTTGCTGATTCTGAGCCAATTATGTAGTAAATTTTTTTCGAATTTCCCAAAAAAGCATGATTTTTGTGTAAAAAAAAAAAATAAATTCTGCTTATATCTCGTTGCCAGATTTTGGTGATTTTCAATAGCTATTAGTATAACGATATGTTAAAAACTAAAATAAAATGAGAAAGTATAATAGTGTGAGACAATATGTTATGAAATGTAAAAAATTCGTAAAGAAATTTGACAATCGTATGGCTCCCATTATTTTTAGAAAATTTTCTCAACACGTATAATTTTCCATTGTATCAGGGTTGTTTTTTTTCATTTTTTTTGAAATGGGATAGTGTAGACACAAAATGTAATGAAAAAAAATGTTCTATTTGATTTTTTGACAATCAAATCAAAAATCTTTTTATTTTGCTTTTACAAAATCTAATAAAAATCTTAATGCTTGTAGAATAATGTGAAGCCGGCTTAATGAAAAGCTAATCTAATAATCGTATTTTTATATATTTCTGTTTATCTCTAAGAACTAGACAACATATTTGTCGGATTGGCCTTTTTTTGTAAAAAAAAATGTTTGCGCTTTTTCTGCCTTTTTGTTTGAAAGTCACTTACAGACATAAAATTTGGTAGCAAAAAAAAGTCTTTTGAAATACTATCTCTAGCTCCATTAATCTAGAGCTATAGCTTTCATAAATCTATTAAAACTTTTACCAGGAAAATTTGCGAATTAATAGTTATTAATTATTTATTTATAGTATTTAAGACTTGAATCATTTTCATATAAATTACAACAAAATTATATAATTTGCTTTCCTTTGAACAGCTATTTAGAATTGCTTTTAGGAAAGCTTGTTGCAGAGAACCCCATTTCTATAAACTATCAATATGTAACTTAAGAAAATCTATGCAAAAATTTGCTTCTACTTGGAATATTGTTTAAAACTTAAATTAATTTTCCATCAAAATGTTGTTTAATGTTTAAAATTAATTTTTTGTTTAAACTTTCCTATAAATATTTAACAAAAAATTTAGTAAAATGTAAAAAAAGTTTACTTAAGGTGTAAAGTAACTTCTAAAAACCTTTTAAAGTTAACATATCTATAAACAAATGTATATTCTAATAAACATTTACTGAAATTTTAATTTGGAAATAAAATAAAACCAAGTTACCCTTTAAGATATTAAAAATCATTAAATTTGTCCTCTTCTTTTTCATAATAAATATTTATAAAAAGAATGTTAAAGAAACTTTTAAACGAAGGCAAAAAAAAAAGACAGCAAAAATTCCTTTAAGTCATTTAAAAAATTTTGCCATCTAATAGAAAAGAATTTTTCTTGATGCTACCCATCTTATCTACATCATAAATTTTACATTATAAATAGTATTCACACAAACATACAAAAACACTTGGATGAAAACTAAAGAGTGTGAACGAGATATTGTTTTCAACAAATGTCTGCATTCCTCAATTTAATAATATTAATAATACGTCACCACCTACAAAAATATTTTGCTTAATATTGATAAATATTATTAAAAATGTATTTTGTTTTTTACTTTTTATTTAATATAATTTTAATATTTAATAATTTTCGTGCACATACTATAAGATTGAAACTTAATAAAATGTGCAAATTTGCACAACTCAAATCAAAAGACTACAATAATAATATGTTTAGGGTAGAATAGAAAAGAACAAAAAATCAATACTGATGTCTCGACCTCAATTGATTATGTTGTTAGTGCTGCTGCTGCTGCTGCTTATTCTTTGTCTTGTGCTGATGTTAATAATTAAAGTGGATTTGTTGTTGTTATTGTTTAAAATTGCTGCTATTGCACTCTGAGCTGAGCAAAGTAATATTTTTAAACACACTATAAATCGCTCTTCTTAACAGCTAAACTACAAACACAAATTAGAAACAATACAAAATTTACACTGCCTTTTATATGTACTTGTATGTATGTATGTATCTACTTATGTAGGTTTAAACTCAAACTATCTGCACTTAGTTAGTAACAGAGAAAGTATTAAATCCGTCATGTCAGCTGCCAAAGTAAATATCTAGTCAATTATTTGCTAAATTTCCCCTGTTAGCCCTTTATCCAAGTCATTTCGTTAGTAAGTCAATCACTTGCGCTTCAAAAATTATATTGCTGTCTTTGCTTTAAATTCTTGCCTGCTCTTTCTGTGTCTCTCTCGTTCTCTTACACATATTTTTTGTTTTGTTTTGTGGAGAAATGTTTAACATTTTTATAGAAAACCCATAATTTTTTGTTCTCTGTGTGAAAATACATGTGTTTATCATCAAGTTTTGCCTTAAATAAGCAATAAGCTGGTTATTGAATGGATTTGATGGTGATGATGGCTACGACATTTGCTAAAACTTAATTTAATCATTGACGAATATGGTCGAAAATATTTTTTTCACATAAAATCCGTTTGCAATAACGTTTTCATATTTACTAAGTTAAAAAAAGGTTGAGTAATTTTACAACAAACAGTTAATATTCATTTTTGTATTAATATTCAGGGAAAAATTAATCAATTTTATTTATAAAATATTTAGAATAAGTTTTAAAAATTCTTTGAGCTGAGTCGATGTACTCTTAGCACCTTTGTCAGTAGACCTTTGAAAACCATATTCTGAAGAAATTATCCTCTGCAAAAATAAATGAAAATTTTTACATAATTTTAAACTTAACTCAGAAGTTGTTATATCTTCATTATTTTGATATAAGATATAACTAGAATAAGCTAGAAGAAATCTAGCTTTAATCTTACGCAACAAGATCTAAAGCATAATCCAAAGGATTCAAAAATTTCACTTAAAAAAATACGTTGTTTTCTTGTCTTTAAGAATTCCATTAAATATTGGACAACTTTTTCGTCCAACCGCGCTGCTTAGTTATTTCAAATCAATAACATCTTTTTGTTGTCAATTACATTAGTACCTTTCTTTTTCAATTCATCTGGGGACAATTACAAGGAGTTTACATGTTTCTGTATTACATCATTACATTATCACTGTGTTGCCAATCTTTTGCAGATTAAAAATTATATTAAGAGGTTAATCTAGGAAATGGTGACGTTTAAAAAGAAGCAGTAAATATTCAGAAGGCATTTGTTTATATGAAGACATGGTTGATGCGATTTTTTTCATAAAAAATTATTTATTGAATCCTCATAAACTAACAGTTAGTATATTAAATCTTATATATTATAGAAAAAAAATCTATAAATTCTGAGTCCAGCCAATGCTAGACGACTAATTTGTATCCATGATTGCAGCTTCAATTTATCATCCAACCTCCTGATTCCGGCCTAAATTGACAGTATCATGTCTTCTTAATCGAATATAACCCCTGCTACTTATTTAAGATGTTCTTAGTTAGTGGATTTGGATGATATTCGATTGTGTTTAGGAACACATGTTTTGCTATCACCATTTCAACAAATCTTTAACAGATCTTTGTATAAATTAGAATTCTAAAGAATGGAGGTGACTCACGAAATTATCTTATGACAGCTTGTTAACTATGGCCTTTTAATCAAATTTATCTATTTTTGTATTCTTTAATTTTTATGACCATCTTTTGCTGCAACAGAAAATGTAGATCCTTGTAGAAGTTGAAACCTATTTAGGCAGACATATTTTTTTAAAAAAGATTTTGATATCTAATTGTACGATATGGTTGGAAACAAATTAAGGGAATCGGTGCACAATTTTTAAAAGTTTTTAACTGGTTTACATTCAGTGTTGCCAGTGCATTAAAAAAAATTCAATAAATATTCCTTTAAGTATACAAAGATATAAATTTTTGAATTATAAAAATAATTAAAAAAAAAGGGTCGTTAAATTTACTACTTAGAAATTTATAAATTTATTAATAGTTTAACAAAAAATTGTTTTTTTACTGAAAGAATATATGTTGAATACTGACCAAACAAAGAATAATGATTAAAACAAAAAAGATTGTTAAAAACAATTAACTGTTTTCATGCGATCTAACTGATAGCTAGAGCAGGATAAAACTAGTGATAATAAAGAATAATAATATAAATGAAAAGAGAAAGGAAAATAGTTGTTGTAGTAAATTTCGTTCTCACTCATTAAGTGGTAGAAAATATGAATATAGGCGACAAACAATCACCATACTCTATTTCCTAATAAACTGTGAGTTAAATAGATGATATTTACATCCAACACTAAAATACCGGTCAAAAAGTGCTAATGATGAAACCGTAGTTGATTTCGAAAATGCATTTCACTCGGCTAGTGTCGTAAAACTTACTTTTCAAATTATTATTCATTCATTATCACAAATAAAAGAGAAAATTAAATTTCTTTGAAAGTTTAAAAATGAACTTGAGCCAGAATAAAACTAAAATTAATTGTCTTGAAACAAATAAAAGTTCGTAATAAAAAAAACAAACAAAAAATTCTAAGAAGTTTATTTTAATAATTTTTATTTTATTTTTTAGCAAAATTTTAAAGTTACACTTTCAACATACATATGTATGAATGTAAAAAAATATTTTAGTATAATTTTCGTTTTGCAACAAATTTTTTTTCAAATTTTCGATTAAAAAAAATTTTATTAGTAAAAAAATACTTCTGCCAAATTTTCTTTTTCTTTCAACTCAGAGTTATAAAAAAAGTAATTTTTCGACTTGTGGAAAAAGATTTTACAATTTTTAATACATTTTCAATTTACACAAAATTTTTGATTTAAAAATGTTTATTTATCAAAAAATTATTAAACAACTTTTAGACTGTTAAAATTTTGAAAAAAATGTTATTTCAATTCTTGTACTGTCAATATCAGTTGGGGTTTTAGGAACATTTCCTGTGCGTGTTAACGCTTATTTGCATTTCCTTTTCTTTAAACATTACTTTTTTTAAATACCTATAAGCTCGTTTGATTGTATGCGTATGTTTTATACAATACCCAGCAAACAAAGATAAATATAAGATAATATTTAAAAAAACCTTAAGCAAATATCCTCCTAAAAAAAAACTTTGAAATAAAAGCTAAGATTTTTTGTAATTTTTTAAAGCCTTACCCCCATATTCATTAACAATTTTTAAGTTTATTGAAGGTTTATTGAACGAAATTTTCATACAAAAACCGTTCAATAAACCTTCAATAAACTTAAAAATTGTTTATGAATATGGGGGTTAATATACATAATACAAGTTTTAATGAAAGTCTAGGTATTAACAAAATCGTTTTTTTTTTTTTAATGCAGTAAGTGTTTGTTGGGTTTTCCTTCATCCCACATGTCTTTAAAAATTCCTTTTCCTTAAATTTGTGTGTGTGTGCATAAGTGTACTCTTTAATTGTTGTTTCATGTCACACATAAAAATAGCACACACACTCACACACACATACACATACTGTTAATATTTCCAATTACATACTTTAGTATTGTAATGTGAATTTAATTCTTCTTTTTTTCTTCGCATTCGTCGAAACTAATTTCATTTTATTAAAATAGTTAAAAAGAGAGTTTTTTTCTTTTTCGCTTTGTTGTAAAATATTTATGAAAAAATTAGTGTTTTTGGGCCATGGAATTTTGCAGTAAAAATTTACACACATACACAGGCACACACAGGCACAGACACAACTAGACGAGCGAGTTGGGTTAAAGTTAAAAATAGAGCCGTGTATTAATTTGAGTTGACTTTTAAATACGACGATGAAAAATATTTATACGTTCGTTTGCTTAGTTTTTGCATAAGCGCAGTGACACAGTTTCTTTAATATTTTAACCGTAAGTTAATTAAACAACAAAAAAAGCAAAAACAAACAAAAAAACTAGGGCAAAGTTAATATTTGACCGAAGTCATTTTTTTAGGCCGCTACTAAAGCGGATTTTTGTAACAAATTTATTTAAACATAATTATCAACAGTTAACATGTTTTCAATAACATTAAGTTTTTTTTTGTTTTAATTAAAAAAAAAATTAAACCATTCACTTTTAAAAATGCTTTGGCATGCATAAAACTAAAAGATAAAATGTATTAACCATTAAATAAAAAGTTATATAAAACAAGTAAGAGCGATATATTTGGCTGTATATCAGCCGCTAATGTAAAAAAGAAATATTTTAAATTGTTTAGGGAATAAGCCTTATAAGAAAGGTAGACTAAGAACAGGGCGTGTTATAGTGGGACTTTATTATTGTTTTTAAAACTTTAACAATAACAAAGATATTTTAATTAAGTAATACTTCCTATATGGGAGCTGGGCGTGTCGCACTTACAAAATTCTGTTATAATCCTTAAGCAGTAATTGGCATAGTAATAGGCGGTATTAGACTGGTGAGGGAGACACCGATAAAATTTGATTGTAAATCATTTTACTTCAGTTTGAAAAAAATTATATAAAATTAAAAAAAAAACCAGAAACAATTTTTATGAAAATTTTTTTCAAGTGATAAAAAATAATTCACAAAATATGGGGAAGAGTCATTGGAAGATCTGTTTAAACGAAACTCTGCAAACTTGATTCAAATTATTTCGCAGTTTATGTTAATAATTTGCTAAAAAGAAAGTGGTATCTTAGAAGTGGATGTAATAATTTCTATAGAAACAAATTTGTCATAAACCATTAATTTATTATAAAAAGAAAGTTTATCAAACATTTTCTACAATTTAAAATCAGAAATTAAAAGTGTTTCTAAAATTGGCATCCATCTATTAATGTTTTAAAAAAAATTTCTAAGACCAAAGTAGTTTTTATACCCTTCACCAGAAGTGACAAGGGTATATATAGGTTTGTCATTCCGTTTGTAATTTCTACAATATTCATTTGCGACCCCATAAAGTATATATATTCTGAATCCTTATAGATAGGGAAGTCGATTTAGCCATGCCTGTCTGTCTGTCTGTTGAAATCAAGTTTTCCTCCGATGTCGTACGGACGCGTTAGTAATATCAAACAATCAGAAATGCTCCTGAGATGTTTGCTATTGAAAACCAGTAAAATCGCTTAATAACTGACCGATATATATAACCAAAAAAAGACGACTACCTATATATATTTTTTTTATTCAAAAATTATTATATTTGTGTGTAAGACATGCCTTTGAGAAGCTTCAAAAAATATTTTCGAGATATGTAGAGGCAAAAAAAATTTTTTTTTTTACACATACATACATAAATACACGTAGTGAAGGGTATATAAGATTTGGCACAGCCAAATATAGCGCTCTTACTTGTTTTTATTTCGCAGTTTATGCTATTAATTTGGTAAAAATAGGCGTTGTTTTAGTCGAAACAAATTTTGCATCAGCAATTAATTCAGAAATTAAATCTGTTTTGAAAAGCTTTTCTGAAATTCGCATCTATCTATCAATGTTTTAAAAATACAAATTTTTCTAAAACCAAAAAATATTTTTTTTTAGTAAATTGTAAGTAAATAATTTAAAATGTTCTTTGAAAATAATTTAAAAATCAAAAATTATTAACAACCATTCTATAACGAAAATATTTAAAATATTTTATTTTAAATGTCTTTAAAAATTTGTATCGTTTTTCCCTAACTACCTCGTAAATACATTCTTAGAATTCTGCACAATTCTTTAAAATATCCCATATGTTTTCTATTGTCAAAATTTTGAGAACAAAAAAAATAGAAAATAGACATCTTTGCTATAAAATACAAAACTTTGTAATAACTTTGTTGTAATAAAATACACTTTTCACTCAAACAGTCTAAAAGAACTATCAAATACATTTTTAACAAATTAAAGTTTTTCTCCTTTGAATTTTACAAAAACTTTTTCAGAGACAGACTTATGTACATACATACATATATATGTATGTATATGTTTAGGAAAAAAAAAAAACTTTAATTTATTCTTTTAGTAACTTTGGTGCAACAAAACATTAAAAAGGTTATATGTTGCAACAAATGCATTGTAAAATATTATAAGAATTTAAATTGCAGATGCCGCAGCAGCAGTTGCTCTATATGCAACTCACAATTCCCAATATGTTTTAACTTCAACATCCGGTTTCCATTTAATAGCAAACACTCTACCACCACTTAACTATTGTTGTGGAAGTATTAAGTATTTGGTTACTTAGTACTTAACGCCATGTGTTTATGGAAGTATTTAGTAACAAAATCAACTACTATATGATTTTTAAAATCATACTTTTGCAAAAAAAAAAAACAATTAAAAATTTTATGTGTGATTTTATACAAAATTATTGTTTTTACAAAAATAATGCTATCGTATAACCATAAAAAATATATTCAGTAGAGTATTGAGTAGTCAGTTGTGGTTACTTTTCTTTACAACACTACCATAAGCTACTTACTGACTGACTACTGCATCACACAATTCCTCTCGTACGCTTTTACGCTATTCCATGAATTACGACGAAGGGTTGATTTTTAAATAAATAATGACTACAAATGATTTTCTTATTATCTAGTTTCAACAAAACGTGATTATGTTTAAAGTTTTTTTTTTGTTTTAAATATTTAATTTTTTAACATTTCTTATTCGTTTTTTTTCTGTTTAAAGGTAAAAAAAAATTACCTTTTTGTACTTGAAAGTTTTTTCTTTAATTCATTCATTAATTTTTTTTAAAGAAATTTGAGACTTAGGTCCCATAGTGCTATGACAGCACATATTTAAATTTAATTTTCTTATTAGGTTAAATTGCCAATAATACACCATTTCAATTGATTATTACAAAAAAAAAAACTTTAAATATTTTATTATCTTTTTTAAATGCAACTAGAAAACAATTATCCCTTTTCTCTTCCTTAGTAATCTAGAAAAAAGTCAATTCAACTTATTTTTTAAAAATACATATGTGAATGTTTTTTTTTTGTTTTTTGCTTTTAATTATGTTTTAAAGAACCAGTGCAATTTCTCTAATCATGAAGTGCTTTTTTTTTGGCTTCAGAAAAATATATTATGGGTAGTGGAATAGAAAAAAAATTTATTTGATTATTTGCATTAATAGAAAACTAAAATTTTTGATATAATATGAAGTACGATCCCTTTCAAATTTTAGTTTGAAAGTTCAATTAAGCAATGAGTAATTATGATACTTGCGGTTTGTTTTAAAAACTTAATATTTCGAATGTCAAAGAAATTGGTTAATACAAACGAATCTATATTATATGTGTTTTTGATAGGGTATAAAAAAAATATCATTATCCTATAACAGAAGGGCAACATTTTTAACACTCTTGTGGTGTTTTATTTTCTGCCTTTAATAATGCTGCCTTTTATTTGTCCTCTTTCAAAAAAAAAAGATTTTCCGACAAATTTGATACTAAATTAAAGATATTCAAAAGATCTGTACAAAGGTAAAAAGAAATTTTTCAGAAACTAAAATGTTTGAAATGTTTTTTGTTTATTTATTTCCTGTTATAGATTTCAAAAGACTTTTAATTTACCTCTTATACATGTAGCAGGGAAACAGTGTTTTTTTTTATCGAAATGAATGTCACTTTTTTGAATAAATACAAATCATATTACCTGACAAACACAAATCATTGTTACATACATTTTGTCATAAATCATATTCACACAAACATACACACGTAAGTATTGTTTATAATATCGATTTACTGACAATAAAAAATACAAAAACAAAAACAAAAATGGCAATCATAAACTGAAAATGGTATGATATGAAATAATAAAACAGTCGTCCGTATAACATTTTCAAATCATGACACACTTAGATACATAATAGACAATAATAAGAATAAATAAGTAGTCAAGTTTTAACACATACATACATACCTAAATACTATTTACAATATGCTAATATACTTACATATGTATATAAGAAGGTAAATATGTACTTACGTAGGTATTATGTAAGAATAATACAGTATATTAAATAAAACTAATTAAAGTAATATTTAGAATAAACAAATTATGAAACATTTGAAATGGTTAGCAACCAAAAAAAAAACAACAAAAATAACGAAATAACACCGCATTTAACTACATAACTATATTAGTGGCACTAATAGAATTAAGAATTCAGGAACATACATACAAAACGCATAATATAATTATTTTTATTTATTTTTTGTTTTATTTATTCACAAATTGATTCTCCGTTAAAATTGAGCAATTTTATTGCAGCAAGTCTTACTTTGTTAGCGAGAGATTAGAAAGAAGAAACAGAAAGGGTAACAAAAGGATCAAGTCAAATTTTGGTCACGAAAAGGACAGACAACTTCTCCTAAATACCTTCGAAATAAATACTGCAAAATTACTCCGAAATAAATTAATGGCAATCCGCTCGATTAATAGGAATTACTGCCCAGAACTCAGTTGGTTGAGAATGTCAAAGCTTGAGGGCTTTAAAATTCACCTCGCTATCTGACAAGATGTTAAATAACAGTTCTTTTTACATTTCTCCAGATTGCATAGATTTTAGCCTGAATTATCAATGAATATTACATTGAAGGCATTTAAAATTATTCAAAAATTTTAATTAAACATTTTTTTTTAGAAGTTTTTCTTCAATTATTTTCTATCATTATGGGATATAAGGTTATTTTCCTGATTAAATAATTATTTTATTTATTAAACTTTTGAATAACCAAGACTACAAATAATAAGTTTCAGTGAACAGAGCTCTCTAATCTAAAGCTTCGTTACTTCGTTTAAATCTCTAAACATGAAGGCCGGACAAAACGAGCAAAACGTTATTTTCTCTCTCACAACTATAAACTCAAGCCTTTCGCAAGTCTAAGTGCCATGTGCAAAAAGTTGTAACTTTGCTTTTCTACTTTGTTTTAGTGAAAACTTTAATAAAAATAATTCATTTTAAAACATCAAAACTCAAAAACAAGTTTAAAACTATTTAAAGGTTTCTTAAACAAATTTTGAATATAACTTGAAAGAACTTATTAGCTGATAGTTTAATTCTATTTCGTTTAAAAAAATAAAAAAGGAAACTGTTAAAAAAAACAAGTATTTTATTCAATATAACAACAATAATGACAATGTTGTAGTTGTTATCATTCTATTTCTTAATAAAGAATTGAAATTGCTGAAAAAGGGAAACAAAAGGAAAACTCTTAAGGCTGTAAAACTCAATAACGGCCTGAGCCAAGAGACAGACTGACAAATACTCAAACATATGCTTTTGACATATAAAGTATTTTAACGATTTTTTAAAACTTTTATTCATACATACATATGTATGTATGTACATACATATATCGTGAGATGGATTGACATTTTTTTTCTATTTATTTATTTTTTTAGTTTCATAAAAGAAATTTAATATATGATTGTTTTTTTTTTGCTGTAGCTATGGCTGTACGAAATTTTGTTGTCTGTTTGCGATAAATAGTGGTGCTGTGTGGCAAAAAGAAATAATTACTTAAGTCTACTTAACAAAAACTACAATAATAACACTATTGTAAGTACCTCCATCGAATTTTCGTTTTTTTTTTTTAACAATATCATTCAAAATAATATCTTGTTATTAAATAAGAAAAATTCAACATAACCTAATCTATGAAAATATTTTTACAAGACAAAACACAATTGTAAAATAAATTCCAATTTATTTTCAAGAGACTAACAACGTAATCAATTAAGATACATTACACTGGCAAGCAAAATCATACTTTTTGTTTTTGTAGCATTAAAGTTTTTAAGCAGATTATTTTAAATATAGACAGGCAAAGACAAAACATGTCACCATGACATTCGCACTATAAAAGAGCGTTACCAGATTTACAAGAGCATAAACGGCTGATTACTGCAAGAGGATTGACATAAACACCGGAAGGAAAATATTTAAACTTTCAAATTTGTAAATAATTATTTCCATAATATCTGCTTAACTTAAAATGCTGATAATAAATTTACTTTAGTTATAAAATCAAAGTGGTAATCCCATTACGAGGCAAATATAACCTTCAAACAGCAAAACAACTGTTTATCAGTGTTATATTTTTCTGTTGTTGTTGATTATTTTTAAAATGACAAACATGAATATTGCAATTATTTGCTTAAGATGGACAGTGATTAAAAGCAAACGAAATTAAGACAGTTTTTTCTACAAACATTTTCTTTTTAATTATAAAACAAGGAAATTTCAAAAAATTTGCGGTTTAAGAATATAAAAGAAAATTTTAATTTTTGTTTCTGTGTTTTTTTAAGAAATCTGAAATTTTTTTATTTCATTTTTTAATTTCTTAGTTATGAAGAAATTAAATTTTTATTTGCGATAATTGAAAGAAAATTGTGAAAAAGTAAGTTTCACGACACTAGCCGAGTGAAATGCATTTTCGAAATCAACTACGGTCTCATCATTAGCACTTTTTGACCGGTATTTAAGTGTTGGATAATTCTACATCCATGACTAATAGTTGCCAATATTTATATTTTCTATCCCTAGTTGAGTGAGAACGAAATTTATAATTTTATGGAGAATTTTCAATTTTATTTTTTTTGTTTAACTTTTGTTAAATTAAATTTTTTTTCGTTTATTTATGGCAAAATTTACTGTCATTAGTTAACTAATGGCAATGGATTAGCCAATGATATTTTATTCAAAGCTTTAAATTTGCCATAATATTAAGACACCAAAAACCCGTATTACTTAAACAATAATGACTGTGAATTTCGGCCTTAATTAAACAATAAATGTTTCCAATTTTTTTTTTAATAAAATTTTGTTTTACTAAAAACGATTTTTGGCAATTTTTTAAAAAGAAAAATAAATATTTAAATAAATGTTTCGCCTTATATAGTTACATATTTTATTTCTTTTTTTTTAATCTTTAGTAAATCTTCAATTAGTTTCTTACGAATCCTAAACTGTCTTTGACCACTGTTTAAGATTTAAATTAAAATCTTACAAATAAAGGGGGAAATTTGTTTACATTTCCTTTTTATTCTATTGTTTTATTGTAATCACGAAAATGTTCTTTGAATAAATAAGCACAAATTTTAATAAAAAAAAAAACTATCTAAAATATAAAAATAATAGAAATAGAAATTTTTGATCAAAAAAAGCTTTTAACATTTTTTTTATATTTTCCCTCTCCATTTGATAAAGAAAAGGATATTCTTTTGTTTATTTAAATTATTTTTCATTAAGGAATAAACAAACCCTTCAATAATTATATGAAGATTATTAAAGCAGAATAAATGACTGTGAATTTAGATTTATAATGTAAAAAAAACTATTTATTACTTACTTTGCACATGACATAATCCCACAGAAAATTGTCCCAATTCAGGCATTTGTCTTAAAATTTCTTCGGTTACTAAATGAACACCTCGATGTTGTGGTCGTAAATTGATTTTGCGTTGAAACCACGCTGATCCAATTTGTAAGCCTGAATTCGATTGACCACCACCGCCTCCTCCTCCACCACCCCCGCCCCGATGATTGGAAGAGGCCATTGTGCTGTTGGACGAAGAACTGCGTATATTGCTGTTGCGACTGGCGCTTTGTTTAATATTGGACGCCGTTGTGTTACCGGAGCTTTTGCCGCCGTGTGGATTCGTGGTGATGCCGGTACTGTTACTACGTCGATTATGGCGACTACGGCTGGTAGTCGCTGCACTTGCGGTTTGTGGTTTTGAAGTTTTTGCTGTAATGGAGGAGAAAGTGGCCGCCGCACTTGTAGCTACTGCTGATGTCGTTGCTTCTGATGCTTGTGATGGTGGTGGTGCTGCTGCTGCCACTGCTGTTGCTGCCGCTGTTGTTGGATTTAGTTTTAAATGTAGTTGTTTTTGTTGTTGTTGCTGGTGATGTGTTTGCTGAAGCTGTGGATAAGTGTTAGCAGCAGTTAAAGCTATTTGTGATTGCTGTTGATGTAATGATGTTGTTGTAGTTGTTGGCAATCCACTAACAGCGGCAGCAACAGTAGCTTCTTGTATTGTTGGTTTTGTTGACGTCGTGTCTTGCGGCGCCTTAATTTTAATTTACTGTTTTTTACTTTAAGCCTTTTTCTCTCTGCTTCTCTCAAAATAATGATTGATTTTTGCCTCAATTTCTAACTAATTAATATCGTTCGCTCGCCCTATTTCTCCGCTTTAGTTCTTTTCCAGCGATTTTTTTTTCACTTTTAACACCTCATTTGTATAGAGCCGTTTAATTTGCCAATTTTTTAATGTTACTTTTGTTAGGGGGGGATTTTTCTCTTCTTGTTATCTTTTGCTTCTTAAAGCACCTGCATGTTTCGTTTATTTGGACTTTTTCTACGTGTTTTAGGATTTTCTTTGTGCGCGCTACGTCAGACTTTTATATCCTTCGTATTCCCATACATACACACTGACTGACTGATGTTACTTAATTTGCTTGAGTGTTAACGTTATTGCTGTTGTGTACGGAATTGTTTTTATTCGTATTTTCTTTAGCTTTTAATTCTTCTTTTAGTTTAAGTTGTACGAAAATAAAACGAAACTCATACTCTGCAATTCTTTTGGGGAATATAAACCAAACACCTGCAATAGGAGAAAGAATTGAACAAACATTTTTATAAAAAGAAAGAATTAGATAAATATTATTTGTGTTAAAAATAATACTAGAAAATTTATTATGTAAATTAAAAAAAAGTCACGTTTAAGATTTACATATGTAATATTTATTTTTTCAATATTGTAAGTAATCCATTGCATTTTTCCGCATTGCTCACACGTCTAGCAAAAACGCAACATTTACACTCTTTTCTGCGATACTCATAAGTAATGAGAACCTGTTTTTATTAAATATTAATTATACGCCCTGACAAAAATTGTAAATATTTATGATATTAAAAATTTATTGTTGCCAACTTAGAAAGTAACTAAACTAAATTTTGAAAATTTTATAGCAAAACACACTTTATTTAAATATTTTCTGTTAAGTAAAAGAGAATTTTAATCTCCTAGAATTTACCAAAAAAAAATTATTTCAAATTTTCTTTATTGAGGGCTCTTTCTTGTCAGGAATATTTTAATGGGATAACTCTCTCAACTTGTCATCAGTATTTTAGACGATTTAGATATGCATGATTGAGGGCGCCCCAGCCTGCCGATATGGTTTGAATATGAAGAATTGGAGGCTTTGCTCGATCAAAAAATCATTTAGATTTATATAAAAGCAAGAAAATTGGGTAATACACAAGCTGAGAACCAAGAGACTTCGAAAAAAGATTTTGCATATTTGAATTGCTGCTCCAGTACTTTTCTCATCGAATTGTTACGGGCGATGAAAAGTTGGTGTACTAAGAAAATCTCGCAAAACTTCGTATATAAAGACCGGACAACCAGAAACATAGACACCAAAGCGAAATATCCATGGCGCCAAGGTAATGTTCTGTATTTGGTAGAATTAAAAGATTGTAATATATTAAGAGCTTTTAAATTTGGATAAATTTTTAATATAAAAAGACCTCTTCCGAACATAATTGATCCAAAAAACGGCCAGAATATGCAACCATACACGAAGCCATAATTTTCCACCATGACAATGCTCACCCTCATCTGGAATATGCTTTACTTCAGAACAACGTTTTAAAATGACTTGATTCGTTTCTGGACTCAAAAGATCAGAAATGGTCTTTGTGAAGGAATCTATTAGTTTCTAGAAAGATGACAAAAAAATCGTAGCCATCGATGAACAATACTTTAAATAAAACACACTGAAACTGTATGTTAAAATAAAACACCTCTTTAATTAAAAAACGATACAATTTTTCCTCTAATAAAGTATAAATCCAAAAGATTTTAGGATAAATCCTAAAAAAATCCTATAAAAACGAAAACCTAATAATGAAAATGTTCTATAATTAAAGAATTTAAACAAAATTTTTTAAGAATTAAAAATTTGCTTAAAAATTTCCTATAAAAGAAAGATTTATTGCAAATATATATATAATTTCTTAATTCTTTTTTCTTTGTATTTTGGGATTAAATATAATCGTACAATATATTTAGTCAGTGTCCTAATTAAATATATACAAACTTATGTGCACAATTGTTATAAAACAAATATAAATCCTTCTTAAACAAAAAAAAAAAAAGGAACAGCATAATCTTAAAAAGGAAAAGAAATAAGAATTATCAAAAATTATAAGAATGAAAAATAAAAAAAAATTTAGTTAAACTTAAGAGATTTACAAATAAAGACATAACAAGGTATTTTAAAAATAAGTCAACAACAACAATTTAATTTAAAGATATTTTTAAAAACAAACAAAAAATAAAGGAACCTAAACAAACACTGCTTCTAACTTTTAATGTTATTCTAGCATTTCCTTTAGAAACAGTAACTTCTAGATAAATTATAAGAAAATATGATTTTGTTGTCTGTAACTTTTTCTCGAGAACCGGCAGACTTTGTAAAGCATTCCCGGGTATTCCTCAACAGGATAGAGAAAGTTTAAGAAACTATTAATTGTTTATATTTTAAATACAAAAATATTACAAACTTTTAAGCTTTCAATTGATTTTTTTAAATTTATTGATACTTTAATATGAAAATATACATATTATTACATATTTTGTCGCTTTTTTTGTTCTTTTTTGTTGTTGTGAAAGTAGTTAGAACAACATGTGTGTTTTTCAAACAATTTTCTTACCATTTTACCATTATTCACAATTTACATTTAACCTAAAAATATTCAACTTACAAACATACTTACAAATCTATATAAACACCCTTTTATAGTCAGTAAAAATAAGTATATTTGATTGTATGAGTGTGTTTTTTTTCTTTTCTTTTCAACAAACAACCACATACCGTTAAAACAAATAATACAACAACAAACATGCTCAAAATATATAAAGTAAGAGAAAATATTAAGAAGAAGAAAAAAGAAGACAAGTACGAAAAGCGCTATATTCGGCTGTGCCGGATTTCGTACATTTACCACTTCACTTTTATTGTACGTTAAGGTACTTACATATGCATTAAATAAAAAGGAAAAAATAAATATATTAAGGAATGCACCCTACATAAAAGGTTGATATGTCACATGTATTTTCCTCCCTTTAGTTAATATTAAATATAAAATCTTAAAGTGCCATTAAAATTTTAAACTTTTTGCTCATTTAGAAAATATATGAATTTAGGAATAAACCTTTTATGGAGAGGTAGGCTTTAATGTAGGCGTGTAAGACACCTGATGGAGTTATATGGATATTGGTCATGAGGACAATAATACATATGTATATATATATATGCTAATTGTAAGTATTTTATAACCTCTTGTTTCGGTTAAATGAACTTGTTCTTAAACTGTTTTGGGCCAATTTTTATAAATATTGATCAATGACTTTTTTGCAATCGACCGATTTTATAAATTCTCAAACAGACAAATAGACATGCATAGCTAAATTGTCTTAGATTTATACAAAGACTTAGAAAAAATATACTTCACGAAGTTGTTAACAAATAAAAATACTTCGATGTGTAACAAACGGAATAACAATATCAACATACCCACTATGTCTTTTTTTTGAAAGTGGTGATGGGTAGAAAAACTAACAAACAAACGAAAAAAACCATCAAAATAATAAAACAAAAACGTGCAAAATCACTTTGGTTTATGCCATCCATTGTTATTGTTGTTGCCAAAAAGATTGAAAAAAACTCATCCCCTTATCAAAGTTTGAAAGTTTGAAGTTAAATATATTAATGATTTTTTTTTTAATAATTTTAAAAATGTATCAATATTTAAACAACTAAAGGCAAATAAAATCCAAGACTTTTTGTTTACTTTGTTTGTAAACCTTTAAAAAGTATATGTACGAAGAATGTATATTTAGTTGCAAAAAAAAATTATTAAAAACTAGAGTTTTAAAGCGACTATTTTACTACATAATTTTAAGAAGTATGAGAACACTTCATCAAAAATTTTATTAAAATATAAATGATATACAGTAAAACTACTTATTTTCGGTCTCTGGGTATTTGTTTTGTTTTTATATTGTTTTTATTATTATATACTTTAAACGTAGGTTTGAATACATATGTATATGTAATATGTACATATTTAAAATACAACAGTATTTCCTTCCTATCTATCTTTTTGTTACTCTATATTTTAGTACTTTCAAATATATATTTAATAATATTCTTGTAAATTTGCGAGTGCTAGCAGTTTTGGGAGAGCATTACACTCTAATTTACTTTAAAAACTAAAAAAAAACCGTAAGAGATTTTTGGCTGAGAAAAGTTGATTTCAACAGACTGAGTAAAATTTATTAAATTTCTTTAAATAAAAAATTGTCAATAAAGTGCTTTATTTTTTATTACATATTTTATTTGAATTTTTTTTTTTCAGTTTAGAAAGGTACAAAAACAACATACATATATATTCTAATTAAATAATAAAAAAATATATATTTTTAAATACATGCATTTTTGTTGTTATTTGTAAAAATGTTGCCACCAGTTTTTTAAATAAAAATATTCGAATTTTACAACTTCGAAAAAAAAATTAACAAAGATATTAGAGAAAAAAAAAAAGCTTTTGCTGAAAATAATTTTTTGAAGTTTCAAAACAATTTTCACAAATTTATTAATTAGACTTAGGGTCTGTGGTTATATTAAAATATTTTTTAACTTTTATTTTATTTTTTTTTTTCTTTTTAATATTTCGCCACTCGGTTGAGTGGCAACGTGTGACAAAAAATACACTGATATTTTTCTACAAGATAAACAAGTATATTGTGCATAGGTTTAAGCATATAAACTCGAAAAATGAAAAGTTTGAGTTGTGTCACTTTTGAACTGGGTGTGCGATATATCGTCACAGAAAATGCAAAACGCCCTATCTAACATTTTAAAAAAATTACGGGAGAAGAAAAAAAATAAAAAAGTGCTACCAAGCAATATTTTTTAAACCTTTTTCCTTTATCTTTTACTTATCTTTCCATCAATATTTAATAAAGCAAATATTTTCTTGAAATCCTAAATTTATTTTTTTGTTGTTTTTTTTTCTCATTAATAAAAAATAAATCAAAAAATAAATATTTAATTTAATTTAAAAAAAAATTTTCTTAATTTTGCCTAAAAATACGTTGGGAATAACTGGTGCAAACATCGTTGTGTGTTCATTAAAGTAGAGGAAATGAACTACATAGATTTAAATGTACGAATATCTTGGTATCTATTAACAGTAATTTTCAATTATTACTATTCCATACATACATATGAACATACATACATGAATGTGTACATGTGTATGGCAATGGAAATAATACATTGCATATTCAGTATATTGTTGTGTTTGTAATCAATTTGTTAATTATTTAGTTATATAAATTTGTCGTGAGTACATATGCATTAATGTTTGCAAATTAAGAAGTGAAAATAACTACAGATTATAATAAAAAAAAAACTAAAAGTCATTAAGTACTTAAATATGTATTTCGGTTACAAAAATGTCTTTCCAATGTACTAACTAACTGTGCATTCAAAATCATTACAAATTTAACAAAATGCAAAAAAATAGTTTATTTAAATGAAACATTAAATATTGATATTAATTTTTTTAGAAAATACTTTTTATTTGAATACTCTTAATAATAACTAAAAAAAAACCCCAAGTCTTTTATTTTTTCTAATTTAATATAATTTAAATTTATAGGAGCTAAACACCTTTCTTTCACCTTTTCCTAAAACTCAGTATTTATGTTTAAAATCGTTTTATTATTGAAAATTAACAAAGAAGAAGGGAGAACAGGAGCATTTCTAATTATAATTGTATGCAACACTAACGAATAAAATAAGAGATAAATTGTGCAGCATTGCCTATATAAACAAAAGAGATTAAATTAATTAATTTCCTCTTAACAACCGTTTATGAATATGGTACCCTTAATAATAGTTTTTTAAGCTTTTCTCTTCCTTAAAATAAAATATGTTTTCCATTTCATAACCATATTTTTCCTTTCTTTGTTGGTTTCTAAAGAATTCCTTACAAATTTTAATTAAAATATGTTTGTTGAGCTTTCAAAATATGTAAATCGAATTCAAAGAATATAATTTCATTTACCTTTTTTTTGTGGTAGTATTTAAAGTCCTAAACTCTAGACGAAAAAAAAAACCTATAACACGTTTCGGTCATTCTATTTTTAGTTGAAGGAAAAAAAAAAACACAAAAAATACGTAACAGAAATGTCAATGGAATTTACATGTCCACTCATATATGGTCTTACACACTACGTGTGTAAATAAGAATGAGACCTAAGCTTCAAAATGTATATCGATATTTTAAATATTTAATAAAATACGAGGAAGAAAAAATAATTTTAAATAAATATATAAAAAACCGCAGAGTACCAAATGTTTCACTTGGAAAACAATGAAAACTGTAAATTTAAACGTAGCAACAAAAAACAACGAAATATGAAACAAGCACATACAAACAGGGCCACATCCTTAACAACTGGTACCCAGTATTACCATTTTTTTTAAATTTTAAACAATTTCAATAAAAAAAAAATTTTTAAAACAAAAAAATTTTGATGACGTTTTTGGTTACAGTTTTTAAATATTGATTTTGGCAATTCAAAAAAAACAATCAGCTGGGCTTCAAACACCACCATATATGTAAATAAATACACTTCGAATGTTTCGTAGTTCTACAAATTTAATTAAATTGCTTAAGTAATTTTAAAATATATTTTTTTTGTTCAGTAACAAAAAAGCCAAACAAATAACATAAATAAAATGCTAAAATCTTTAAATAAAAAAAAAATCTCAATTAAATAAAAACAAAACATCAATATATTGCTTAATAGAAAAGAAAAAACTCCAAAGCTAAATCAATAAATAATGTGTATGTGTGTAGGGCAAGAGCCTTTTGAAATATATTGAAAACTACAACAAAATACATATGTATATCCAATCTTATGTTTAAATTATGGCAACACTGCGGGTAACAGAAAAAAAAAGTAATGACAAAGTAGGAAATGGAAGTTAAAGAAGAGATTTTGTGTGTGTGTGTGAGTGAGAGAAAGAGAAGAGAAAAAAGAAATCGTAATATTTTTAAGAAAGAAAACAAGCAAAAAGTTCATTGTTTTCCATATTACAACACTTTTAACCTAATTCTAACATATTAACACAACTTTCAACATACAAATAAACAAACACACACACATACATATGTATGTATGTATGTATATGCATATATGGAAGACATGTATGGACAGAAAAAACTACCCAGAAAGCATTAATTTAGAGGCAATTTTTAATAATTTCTTTATTTATTAAAAATGTGCAATAAATTTCTAATTAAAAGAAAATTAACTTCTAAGGCGTTATTCACTTTAGAGTCGGTTGCATAAATAATTTATTTAAAATTTATTTAATGAGAGTAATAGATATGTATTAGATCTGGCGTACAATTTACTTTTGTGCTTTATGAGCTGGTGGAATCATTGATCCGTACTTCATTGAAAACGATGCTCGTCAGAACGATACAGTCAATGGTGACCGCTATAGAGCCATGATAACTGACTTTTTCGTTCGTCAATTTAACAACCAGGATGTGCAGGAGCTGTGGTTTCAACAAGACGGCACAACATGTCACACAGCTCATGCCACAATTGATTTATTGAAGAAAACGTTTGGTAACCGCATAGTTTCACGTTTCGAACCCGTGAATTGGCCTCCAAGATGATGGTGCGATTTAACGCCGCTAGACTATTTTTTGTGGGGATATGTGAAGTCGCTAGTCTACGCTGATAAACCCGAAACGATTGACCACTTGGAGGACAACATTCGCCGCGTTATTGCCGATATACGGCCACAAATGTTGAAAAAAGTCATCGAAAATTTGACCTCCAGATTAGACTACGTCCGAGCCAGCCGTAGCGGTCATATGCCAGAATTCATATGTCATGTCAATTTAAAAAAAAATCATCTTTGTTTTATTCCATTTCAAAGTTCTGTCTATACCTCTATAAAAAACACTCTATATTTAGTGGGTAAAAACGGGGAAAAATCGATAACCTTATATCTGCTAAGCCTAACAAGATACAAACAAAATTTAAAAGCATTGTATTCTACTCAAAAAATAAATGGATAGGTGTCTGGTACTCTTTTAAAATTTGGGAACCTGGTGGGGAAAAATCGGTAAATATTATATTTTGGTAATTTTTTGGGGCAATTGTAACTATTTAACCAATAAACATAGAGACATGACACGTTCTTTACTTTTCCAAAAAATAATAATACGTTTACGGTTCATTTTTTTTCTTCTTTAAATTCAAACGTATAGGGATAAAAACTGGAGATAAAAAGTACAATAACAGGGAAAAACCGGAAAAAGTGTTAATTAGTAAAAAAAACTGCTTCGATTTAAATAAAGACTACGTTTGGAATAGCGAAGTAAACCAGTTTGGAATAGCGAAGTAAACCGGGTCCAAGCTATTCAAAACTATTTAACAAATTTATCAATTTTTTAAATTTGCACATTCATAATATAAATTTGGCTTAATTTTGCAAATGGAGTCGAATGTCATTGTGCTTTAAAATCTATGCAGTAAACAAATAGAAAACTACTTGGCAACAATCAATAAAGCGATACACTTTTCCTAAATAAACTTTTAGTAAAAACAGAATTCATTTTATTTATTTCAAAAAAAAAATCGTATAATGAGAAACGAGAAATAATATTTTCCTAATGACACTTTTTTCCACTTATAGACATTGTTAAAAATTTTTTATTTTTAGAAAAATAAATCATTTCTGTTTATGCGATAGAGTTTTGTTATCTGGGTTAGCACTACTACAAAAACGAAAATGTACATAAGTATGTATGTAAGTATATGTAAAAGTTTAAAAGAAGCAAGAAAGAACAAATTGCAATGCTTCCGTTTTAACAGCAATAACAATCACAAAAACTTAAAGGTAGACGACTGTAAGGAAGAAGAAAAAGAAATAGAAAAACAAAACTGTAAAACGGTAAATTTGTGGTAAAAACTATTTAAATGGTAAAAATAGGATCCTATGCATTTCTGAGAAAACTTCATGCATATGTGTATACATATGTACATCTTTGTACATATAAATGTGGATATATATGTATGTATGTTTGTACAAACATGTATGCTAAATTTAAAATTCTAAAAAGTGAGATATAACGATAAATTCAAAATCCGTTTAAGAAAAAACTAAACGAATAAATTTATTAACGAAAGGCTACATGCATATGCAGAAACAATAAATGAATGAAATTGAGCTAAATGTTACTTTTGGAGCCAGAAAATAAAAGAAATGCAATTGATTGCAATCTTTTTGCATATTAAAGTACATAAACGATGCGATGGTTTCAGTTTTTAAATAACTTAAAATTATATAAACACGAGAATTAAATAACGAATGTTTATCAAAGAACTTATAAAAGATTTTTTAATCCTCTAGAATTTCTAAATAAACATTTGCATGAATTTTGTAGTAAAGAATTTGTTAAAAAGAAAAAAAAATTGTATTTAAATTTAATAAGTGTTACCTGGTTTCCTGCTTCAAGTCTATCCAACAGCTATTTTTTGTTTTAATTATAATGTTCTACACTGTGTTTATGACACAAGTGACCTAATTCAACATTTGCTTTATTTCGTTTTATTGTCTAAATATCACATAAACTAGAATTATAAATCAAAAATTGTTTTTTTGCCTAACAGTTATTTGTTGCCATACCCACTGTACAACAGTTTACGTACGTACGTACGTCCTTTTCCACAATGAAGTACAAACCAACTCAACCATATAAAATAAATAACCTAAACAATATTAGCAGAACAACAAAAAAAATCAATTTTTTCTAAATAATTGACGTAGTGTGTGTATTAATTTAATTCGAGGTTTTTAACAAAATGTATTTTGAACGTTTTTTTTACCCGAATCTTTAAAATTCAAACAATTTTGGAAATCAAATAAACTGAAATTATTTTTAAAAATTGTTGTTAAGGTATTTTTGATACCTTCTATTAAAGGAAATTGGCACCATGAAAAATGGCCCAATGAAAAATGGCCCCAAAATAAAAATGAACAAGTAAGAGCGCTATATTTGGCTGTGCCAAATTTTATATACCCTTGACTAAGTGTATTTATGTCTGTGTGTATATGTATACTTATATGTGTACGTATGTACATGTCCGAAAAGTATTGAAAGTCTTAGAAAACCTGATTTTTTATGATATTAACTTTAGTCCATATAGGTTTTTCGATTATATCTTTGCTGATTCTGGGCCAGTTAGTAATTTTTTTTTGAAATTTCACAAAAAGACATGTCTTACACACAAATATAATCATTTTTGTGTAAAAAAAAAGCCTTAACGGCTTTCTTTGGAAAATTATTTCATACTAGTAAAATCTCATTTTCATAAACGCTTTTCAGTTAACCATTTTGAATTGTATCGAAAAATTAAAAAAAGGCCCAAGGATTTTAAGAATTTTGGGTGATTCCCGAAATGAAAGATCACCCAAAAAAACTGGAAAACTATTCCAAAAAACAGGAAAAATTGCCCCAAATTTTCATGTTGTGTTTTTTTTTACTGCAAAAACTTGGGGCAACTTTTCATTTTTCAATTTTGGGGCCATTTTTCATTTATTAACTTTGAGGCCATTTTTATTTTTCAATTTTACATAGTATCAAAACATTTAAAATTGGCCCCAAAATTATAAAAAGTTTGGGGTGATTTCAAAAATGAAAAATGACCCCAAACTTTTGTGTTGTTGTTTTCATTTTTCAACTGTGGGGCCATTTTTCATTTTGCCAATATTTTTGGAATTTTTTGGAGCTATTTTTAATTTTTGATTTTGGGGCCATTTTCCTTTCCTTGTAAATTCAAAAAAAATTTTGGGGCCATTTTTCAGGTTGCCAGGTAAACTATTAGAACCCGCAGTTTTAAAATTGTTCTTTATTGTTTGGAATTTAATAAATAAAGAGAAGAATGTTACGTCTGCTTAAAATGTGAAAAGACGTATTAAGAATAACATGAATGTGTGTGTGTGAGTAGTTTCAAAATGTTGCACTCAGGGATTATAAATCCAGTGTAGTTGCTCTATTTTCGACACCATTTGTACTCGTACTTGTATTCAAAGTTACAACATAATTTAAATTGTACCAAAATAAGTACAATTATACCAACTTTTGCTTCCTGTTTACTAAACTTTTTATAGTAATATTTTTATATAGGCTATAGTTCATAAATTGTTTCATTTTTTATTAATTAAGAAATAAATATTTTTATGCGATAATTGAAAGAAAAAGTTAATCTCCCGACAGTAGCCGAGTGGAATGCATTTTCGAAACCAGCTACGGTTTCATCATCAGCACTGTTTGATTGGTATTTTTAGTGTTGGATGTAAACATCTTCTATTTAACTCAAAGTTTATTAGGCAATAGAATATGGCGACTGATAGTCGCCGATATTCATATTTCCTATCGCTAGGTGAGTGAGAACGATATTTACCACTTAAGTTGTACCATATTAAGCTTTTTTCTGTTTATCTTCTTTAACATTATCACATGTATTTGTCCTGCTTTAACCACCGAACCGATGGCAATGAAGCAGTTGTTGTATTTTTAGTAAAACTTATTGTATTTTCTATATCATTTGTTTCACTTTGTTTTGGTCAGTCATCAACAGATGGTTGACCATTAATGATATTACACCGGGCCATGTGTTATTATTTTGTAATAATTTTTAGTTTTTAGTCAAACTTATTTATTAAACGAAATTAAAAATTATTGCAAAACTAAAATGTTTTTATATTTAAAAAAAATTGATATTCGAAATAAAAAAAAAATTTAAACATATTTATTCTTAAAGATTTGTTTTTATAATCTCAAAATAATACATTTTTGAATTTTTTAAAATTTTATTAAGATTTAGAAAATGTTGTAGTTTTTATTATTAAAATGAATATTGTAAATTTTTAATTCAATGTTAGGGACAAAAGAAACATTTATGTCCTGAATGTCCCTATATTCATAAACAAATTACAACTTTATTAAAGGTTTATAAGACAGATTTCTCATACAAAATTTGTTTTATAAACCTTTGATAGCATTATAAATTGTTTATAAATATGAAACATTTTAAAATTGTTAAAATTAAATAAAAAAATTATACAAATCATAAAAAGGTTCCAAACAAAAATTTTCCTCTTTACTATACTAATGTATTATTTTTACAATATTGATTATAAAAAATCTCGAATAACTCCGACAACTCATGAAAATTTCACATAATCATTCGAACATAGTTAA
>NDXZ01018449.1:29144-40729 GCA_003055125.1 Paykullia maculata
AAACATTTACACTACAGCGGTATATACTGGTTGTGACAAGAAGCCAACACACATTCGTTTTTCTATTGTCATGACTAATACAATTTCTCTTTCGTCTTTTATACATACCTATAAGTACATATGTTTAAGAGTGTAACAGTTATAATCTTATAGCATTGTTGGGTTTATTGAAGCAAGTGCTTTTTAAAGGCAAAACAATTAATGTGATTGGGGAGGGCATTACTTAAATGGATTCTTGAAAATAAAATTATTTCAGAGTATTTATAATACACTTACTACACAAGACGTCATTTAATTATTATTTTATAACATTTTTAATATTTCCAAACGGTAACTATCGCAAACACACTTTCGCTTGTTTATTCATTTTTGGTACATTTATTTACTGGCTTAAAAATCCAATAGAAGAAAAATTAAATATTTTCTTTTCTAATAAACTGCAAAATTGGTTTTTTCTCCGATTTTTTTTAATTATTGGCATAACATTACAGATTCTTTATTCACCTTTTACTTATTGCTGTTGTATTATTTAACCTTTATTTTTCGTTTTCTTAATTTCCATTTTCTTTATTTTATGTTTTTGAATTTTTATTTTTTTTATGAGACTTTAATTTGTGCCTTTATAACGACCACAAAAAAATGTTAAAGAAAAAAACGATTCAATTTTCACTTGCAACTTTAGTTAAAATAAAATTGAAAACTACAATACAAAAAACCAGGCACACACACATTTTTGTTTTTCTTTGTACAACTGCTACTTCTTCGCCATGGACTACGGCTCAGTCGCTATTTTGTCTGTCTGTTGCGATATTTTCACCTCGTACTTTACGATACATATCGTTTGTACGCTTGTTTGTTACATTGCTATTGCTACTTGTAAACATGGGATAAAAAAACAACAAATAAAAAACAAAAGGAAAACTTGGATTTGTTGATGAAAAAAACTTTGTTTTTTTTATTTTATACGAAAGCATGTCTGATAATGCTTATTTTCTTTAACTTTAAATCTTTACAAGATTTTAATCTAGAATTAACCCACAGGCAAAATAAAACTGATGTTTTTTGCTTATATAGGTATTTATATTAGCCATTTATTTATACAATTTCTGTTTCACATACGGGTATGTAAAACATCTAGAGGAGTTTTTCAAAATAAATCATTGATCATAAAGATTATTTAATTGATTTTCCATTAATTATGCATTTCTTAGTCATTTTGCCACTTTTCATACATATTTTACACCATTTTACTCCATATTTAGAAAACTTTTATATCTGTGGTCTCAAATTTTTGTACAATTAACTCTTATACTACTTTATTTTTCCGAGCCAAAAATTATAAGAATCGGATCAGGAGGTGTGCTACCGCCCATACAACTCAAATACATTTTGTGCCAGAAATATATAATTTATGATATTTGAGAAACTCTGATAGCTGCCATATTAAATTTAGCGTAACTCTCTTTGATATCTGTAAGCTTATTTATGCAAAAACCGACAAAACTATATAAAGGGGCGTGGCACTTACTCAACAACTCAAATTATTTACTTTAGAAGTATTGATATCTGCTATATCTTTTGTATCAAACCTTTGTACCATTACCTATAATATAACTTTCCTTATTTAAGCAAAAATTGCCTTGAGCAGGGGGTGTGGCACCGTCCATAAAAAGAAAATACATAAATAGAGATATTTTAGAGTCGGATACCTTGCAATTTATGTACGAATTCGATAAAAAAATTACTTTATTAAAAAAATTATATAAAACTACCTCCTATTCGCTTCTCATTTTTCCTATATTGCCTTGGCTACAAACTATCAAAAGCTCCGGATTCTGGGTGTTGTTTTTTTGTAAACTGTGTTTATTTTAGTCCGTGATAGCCAATATCTAAAGTGTATTTATTAACATACATATTAATGTACGTAGATGTACTGTGCTTTCAAAAAATGTTTGTGTAGTTTCCCTTAATTTTCTTAGTTTCTGGTGAGTGAGTTTTACAACTTGGGAGTTGTTTTTTTATGAAAATATTATTGTATAAACAAAACAATTTTTGCCAAAAAATATATTCTTATATAGCGCGTATTTCAACTATATTTCATATGCATACACAGTATGTTTTACTCTAATATATATACAATAAAAATGCTCCTGTAGTTCTTACAAGGAACATAAGGTTTATTCAAATAGAGCCGTTAAAATTACCTTTTAAAGTTTAAAATCTCGAACTTTAACGTGTTGTAGCAATTTGCTGAAGCACTTTTACCTTTTTTAAACCTTTTAGGTGCTGTGTATTACAAAAATAGTATCAAAACCGACTTTTATACTTAAAAATCGAATTTTTCAAAATCTGAGTATGATAAAGCAAGTTGCCCAGCAGATAAAATATTTAATAGAAACTATAAAAAATGTTTATATCAAAACGTCATAGGCATTTTTTTTTAAATTAAAATAATATAGTTTCAAAGAAATAATGCTTTTTATATCAATTTCACATATATGGTCAATTTTTTAGTTTTTGTATGTATAAACGATTTTTAATTTTTTCAAAATATTTATTTGCATACTTTTTAGTCTTATAGTTTTTACTCAATCCATAGCATTCAATGGATTTGTATGTTACCTTTTGTGCGTGGAAAAATTATATTTCTATAAATAAGTGTCATATAATAAAGAACTTATTATTTTCGGAAATGAACTGATATGTTCTTCTTTAGTTTTCGGTGGAAGACCCTCGGTTTTTAAATTAAAATATATAAGGACATATATAACACTTAATATATGGAAACTGAAAATGTTTTTCAAATGTAGATTTTTTGAGCAAATTATATATTTGCAAAGTTTGATTTGGTGTATTCATAATTTTAAATTGTTTACTTTTCCATAACAACAAAAGCCTTATTCAATCGATATTAGTTAGTTCTTAAAAAAATGCCACCAGCAATGACGATTAATAAATCTCAGGGACAATCTTTAAAAGTGTGTGGGCTAAACCTAGTCACAGTGTTTTTCCCACGGTCAGTTGTACGTAGCGTGTTCGAGAGTCGGTAAACCATCAGTTCTTTTCATTTTCTTCCCCGACAGAACAGCAAAAAATATTGTTTACCATCAAACTTTACGTTGAATACACCAAAGAAATTCACATACACATTAAAGGGTGATCCAAATCAACACCAATCGTTTTTTATAAGCAGTTAAAAGCTTAATGTTCGACACTTATAAAGCCGTTGTAATGATCTCTTCATTGAAAAATATTGTTTTTTTAATTAAATTAATAATTGTTAGAATTTTTTTTTAATGAATGTTTATTTTTATTATTATTACGAACTTTATTTGTTTTAAGACAATTATTTTAGTTTTAATTCTGGCTCTAGTTCATTTAAATTTTCTATGAAAATTTATTTTTTATTTGTTAATGAATGAATAATAATTTGAAAAGTAAATTTTACCGACACTAGCCGAGTGGAATGCATTTTCGAAACCAGCTACGGATTTCATCTTCAGCACTCTTTGATCGGTGATTAGTGTTGGATGTAAATATCATCTATTTAACTCACAGTTTATTAGGAAATAGGGTATGGTGACTGTCTGTCGCCTATACATATTTATATTTCCTACCACTTAATGAGTGAGAACGAAATTTACTACAACCACTATTCTCTACTTTTTCTTTTGTATTATTATTATTCTTTATTATCACTAGTTTTATCCTGCTTGTATCAATTATTATAATATGTACATATATAATTAAATTTCAAATTATTTTTAAGCAATAAATTGAAGAAAAATATATGTTGATTTTTTCTGTGTACTGAAATTGTTGTACATATTTTAATTAAAATATTAATATAAAATACTTAAATATAGATATACATATATTTTTTCGCAAAACGCATTTCTAATTTTGTTCATTAGTAAATAACTTTCGTGCGAAGCCGGGGCTCTCAGCTAGTTTAATATAAAATACAATTAAAACAAAAATACGTTTTTAAAGAAGTAGAGCCCAATTTTAACCGTTAATCTGATTAAACTATGCAAATTAATCGACAGCTCAAAAATATTCAAATATTAATTTTGTTTTCAAATCTAATCTGTTAGTTAAAAACTGGACTCAAAAGTCGAATACATATATAAAAGTTTTACATATCCTTAAAATATTTCTGAAATTCATAATATATTTTTTTATTTATTTTATTTAATATGTTTCTGATAAAATTAAAATATTAATTTATAAAACTAGAATTTTCATTTAGCTGTTTCAGTTGTGTTTACCTTATCAAACAAAAGTCTATCAGAAAATAATCGTGTTTCAAATAAATTTTACATATTTATGATGAATTTAAATCCTCAGCCTGATACGCATTTCGTTTATTTATTTATTAAAAAAAAAAAAAAGCCTTTAGTCCAAAAACGTGCGGGAAGTCTCCTTTAGATTTTAATTCTTTGAAATTTTATATTTTAATGACAATCTTTTGACCAAAAATCTTATTAAAAAACAATCCAAATTATATTATTTATATGTACCAAATTTTTATTTTCGTTGGTCTATTAAGAAAATAAGATTTTTAAATAAAATCTTTTGTCAAATTGTTTTGTTTTCACTTCTAAAGGAACATAAGGGAATAGCTTTTAATATTTAATTTATAGTTTAATTTTATTTATCTTTATATATATAATTCAACTGTACGTGTGTATGTCACTGAACTCCTTCTCAACGGCTGGACCGATTTGAATAATTTTTTTGTATGTGTTTGGGTGGCGCCCTGGATGGTTTAGATTCACAAATCAGCCCAGCAGAAGGTATCTAGGTTATTTCTTGAATGATGATGTAGGTTATCGACTTGAATGATGTACGATCAATTTTAATATCACTTTACTTTTTGTATCAAAACTTTGTTCCATTAACTTGATCGGGGCAGCAGAGGTGTGGCACCGCCCATTAAAAGAATATACATAAATTGAGATATTTGGGAGTCGGATATCTTGGAATTTATGAACGAATTCGCGAAAAAGGTTACTTTATTTAAAAATTATTTAAGAACTGCCTCCTATTCACTTCTCATTTTACCTATGTTACCTTGGCTACTAACTATTTTCGTAAAACGCATTTCTGATTTTTTTTATCAGTAAATAGCTTCTGTGCGAAGCCGGGGCGCTCTGCTTGTATTTTATATATTTTAAGTTAAAGATTTAAGCCTGGTTTTAAGAACGCTTTACTTCTTTACTTAAACTTTGACTTTGCCTGTACTATATGTATATATCTTATACATATAATAGTAGATGCATACACCGGTACATGTTGTAAATTAAAAAAACCGCAAAAAATAATCAAATAAAATAATAAATAAATTAAATTTCTTTGAAAATACGTTTTGTTTGTTTGCAAAAATATTCTTAAAAATCATTTTTATTAAAAAGAAGTTTCAACCAACACAAGGATAGGCGGGCATGGCTAAATCGACTTCCCTATCTATAAGGATCCAGAATATATATACTTTATGGGTCGCAAATGAATATTGTAGAAATTACAAACAAAACGAACAATTACAAAAAAGTACATAGGTATATGTACATACATATGCATTTATGAACGTTAAAGTCAGATTCTGGGAGATCATTTGTATTATGGCCAGTTACAACTAAAAGGAAAAGGGTTCTTCCTTGGACATACATATGTACATTTATTTAAAATTGCTTCCTGTACTTTTAATACAAAGTACGTATACACATGTACATAAGCAAGCATTTAGACAGTTGAATGCAAAACAGTGAATTGACTCAGCTAGTTATTAAAATCAGTCGTTATTCTTTAAGGTGTGCATGAACATATTTTTTCTGGGCTTCAGGAACATCAAGATAAATGCATAATACCGTCTTTACCAGCGATAGTGTATGTTTGGTACAACCCAAGGCGCCAGAAACGGATTAATGGTATCATTATAGCACAATAACAACATTAACATGCATACACCATATATGTACATATGTAGGTATTAAGAAAGGTTACGCTGCTATCCACTTAAAGTTTGAGAACAGGTGAACAGGTCGAACTTCCCTTTTATTACTTATCAGTAAAAAAAATATGTTACAATTGGAGTCAGCACAACTAATTGCATTATTAACAAGACTGTATCTATATGTTATAATAAACTTATTAAAATGTCATTACCTTAAAATAGTGTTGTTTTCAATATGTAAATACAAAAAGGCATTTTTTATCACTATGTAAAATTAGTTTACCTTTCCAACAAGGTTAATCCGTTAAACTAAGAAATTAAATATAATTGACTTTGGACGAATACGAATTATTAACAATTATAACATGTGTTTTTTGACTGAATAAATCCATTAAACAAATAGACCGACAATACGGAAAAAGCTGATTTTTTTATTATTGCAAAGAAAAGAAAGCAGAAGTAGACGAGAGAATAAGAATTCTGGGTCAAAATGCAGTATTTTTAACACAATCTTTTTGTTAATATTAAGTTTCAATAAACTCACACTTTTTTGTATTAAACTTATTTAAAAAAATAACTGTTTGCATTTAATATTAAAGAAATTACACTTTTTTAAAAGAAAAACACTACTGTTTTATTATCAGCAAATTACTTTGCACACTTTTTTTTCAATTGTGTTAGGGATGGTACAAATGGTCGATAACCTAAGAGACACAGTGAGAAAAATGAGTGAAAAATATTCAAACATTTTTATATGTAATATATTTTGATTTTGTTTTTTATTAACATTGATTGACACTAAATAAATATGTCAGTTGTTTTAAATAAATTTATACCTATTTTGAATAACATTTTTTTTATTATTCACGTTTTAGTTTATTATATTTTACACCTTCTTCATTCACAATTGTTTTGTGTGGTTTATCAATTTTAAACCGGTAGTTTTTTTGTGTTGCCTTTGTCAAAATTTTCTGTATATCTTAATTTATTTATAAAACATGTTTATGTGGTTTTTTATTAGCACATTTTTAATTATTATTAGTTTTTTCACCATTTGGCATATTTAATTTTTTATATATTTGCACTCATTCTACTTTATGCACTGGTGCTCTCTGTTTTACTTTATTTCTCCCAACAAACACACGCACTTTGTTCAACTCTCATTTACATTATTTTATTCGCTGGTGTTTAAATTTACTCGTTAGTTTTATATTGCTTTAAAAATAAGTGTAAAATTAATACATTAGCTGTCAAGATTGGAAAACACACTAATTATAACTTGTTTATTAGATGTTCTTTCATGTTTTCAATTTTAATGATAATTATGTAATAGGTATTATGTGAAAAATTAAACTCAATTCCCTGCTGATTAAAATAACGATCATAAATTAATCTTACGAAGATTCGTAAAGACCGGGTTTGTATAGAAAATTTTAGGCATTTAATTTAATAAATTTAATGATGATCTTTTTATTACTTAAATCATATTTATGTAAATATTATAAGGTTTGCTGCCGTTTATCTCAAAGACAATTAAGTTTTTTTAAGCAACGACTTTTTTGAAACCTTTTTAATATTTTCTGCTGCTAATCTAATAAAGAAACTTCTTTTGCATTTTATTCCAAATCAGTTTAAAACAAACCTTATTTTATTTCTAATAAATCATTCACTTTAACAATTCTTGGAAAATAATTATTGTGTAAATTAAAACATGTATTTTTTTTAATAATTGTTGACTACGATTGTTATAAAATTCAAAAAAAATACTGCAAACTGCTGATATAAATTTAAAAATATTTTATTTTATATGAAACAATGTAAAATTTTTTATCTTAACTTTTTCGTTTAAAATTTGATGTTTTGATCAAAAATTTGAGATGATAAATTTCGAGGCTTACAAAAAGCTAATATATAAATGTCTCCTGTAAATCCAACGTCGCTATATTTTATTGTTTTAGACCAACTACAAAAAAAATTAAAAATTTTAATTTAACTTTAAAAAAAATATTTGTATATCCTTAGTCAATTGCTTATACAATTTAACAATTATTTTTGAATGCCCTATTGACGCAAATAAATCTTTATTAGGTAGGTATTAAACATAAAAAAAATTAAACGTAAACAAAGCAAATAACAACGTTTTCCACAATTTTCTGTTTTTATTATCAAAGTTCAACTCAAGAAATATATACCTATGTATATTTTTTGCGGAAATGACTACCATGACGATAACTGTCATCAATTTAAAGGAGGGCAACAACAAACACATTGAAAAAATCAGTGAAAAGACATACGAAACTTTAAAAAACCATTGATATTTCGAAACTTGAAAAGAAAACAATATAAATGTCATGTGTTTATAAGGCCAATATGTATAAGAATTTAGTTAGTACTTAAGTTTATAAAATTTAAAATGGTATAAATACATACATATGTATGTATGTACATTGTACATATGTATGTCAGCAATAACATATTAATAGTTTGATTTACAGACATACATACTTACATAAAACATACATACATACATACACACATATGTACAGGGTTAATATATTATTTAACGTTTGCAAAAATGTATTACTGCTAAAAATAAAAATTTGGAAAAAAAACAACAGATATTATATTTTTTAAACAAAAATACACACATAAATACATACATATGTACATCCATACATATATTTTTTTATATTTGACTAGGGTCTTGCATAAAATTTTGTTAAGACTAAAAAGAAAAAATAAATAAGATAATTAGAAACTAAAGAAAAGCGAACGAGTTTAAAAGAAAAATAGAGCAATTGTGGCGAGCTTGCGATTTAAACGAAAGGCGGAAACGTGCCGAAGCAGAATAAATCGAATTATTATACGAAACTTACACTCACGACTCTCGTTTCTGTATGTGTGCGATATAGATGTATGGTAGTAGGTCGCAGTTTTTTCTTTTTTCACATTTACTTTTTTTAAGGACAATGACTACTTTTTTCATATTTTTTTTTTTATTTATTTTATTTTTTTATGAAATAGTAAATTTTTTATTTTATTTTAAGTGGTTTGTTTTATTGAACAGGAAGGATTTAATTTTTTCTTTTACTTTAATACTTGGTACTTTGGGTGAACATTATTTTATTATTTAATTTTTTTTTTATAAAAATTGTTTTCTTTAGGTATTTTTTGACATTTGAATTTTATACTTCCTACTTCCTTTTTTTCACTGACTGTTTTACACCACTTGTACAACGAAACAAACAAAAAACTGACTTTACACTTTAGACTAATGCCTTTATTATTTTCTCTATTTTTGTTTTCTTGCCATTGTTATCCTTTATTTGTTGTTGTTTTTATACATTTTTGTTTTAGATGGTGAGTTGAGTGTATGTCGTGTAATTGTTTAGTCGTCGTATTTAACTCGATGATACCATGCCTAAAAGTATGTTACACACTATTATAATAATTGTGACTGGGTGACATACTCATTCACAAATTTTTTTTGATTTTTCATACACATGTTGTTTGCTGCTTAACTCTCTTCAATGCTTTCTTTATTCTCTATCTAATACGAACAGAACATTGTGAATGTCCTTTATTTACACTCTTCCTCTGGCTTATTTTGAATTTGCTTTTTATAACGGTAAATCGTTATATATTCACATACAGCGTGTAACTCGTTGGTTTAAATAATTTGTTCTGCTTGTTGTTTGATATTTTGCACTTGTTTTTCTTTTATTTGTATTTTTCTTATTTTCTATTCATAATTGTTGGTGTGCTTACACGTAACTGTTTCTCAAACACACTCCCTCTCACAAAACAATCCACACGAACGCGGACCCAATGCAAAAAGACAAAAACTGTTGTTGTTTTTTTTTTCTTCTTTTAGTTAAATATGGGCCGAGTATAATAATACTGTTTGGGCAATGATGGTTATGAAGATAAAACAAAATTACTGTAAGTTTGTTGTATGACTGACTGACTAGCCGACTGACTGACTAACAAACTGACTCTTAAATTTGTAAGTAGTATTTGTGCCAGCAGCACCTTTGTCTCGTTAAACTTCACCTCGACGTTGTTCTTTGCTTTGCAAATTAAAACTTCTTTTTCTTTTTTTTTGCTTATCTTTTCTTCTCTTCTTTCCTAACTTTATTTTTCTCTCAATCACAAAATACTCTTAAAGTTACACTTTCCTTAAATTACCAAAAACGAAAAAGCACAAACACACACACACACACACATGTACGTACGGAAAAAGTAAACTAAGGAAAAAATTGGTTGTGGTATGGAATCATTAAATATGATACTTTGCCATGAAAATTTCATCACCACTTTTTTTTAACCAACTATACAAACATACACAATATCGTATTATCATTATAAAATTATGTTTTTTTCACATATATTTTTTATTTAATATGTACGTATGTAGATAGATACTTTTCCTAATGTTATTAATATTATCTCTGTATATTATTTAATTTTTATAAAGTATATTTTCCATAATTTTTTTTTTTTAATTTTAATAATTTTCTTCAACTAGCTTTTACGATTACAAAAAACGCAAACTTATTAGACGTGTTTCCACCTCTTCGTCCTGTGGTGGAGTGTAACTTGAGCTAAAAATGTAACGAGTGCAGTAGTTTTTATCTACTCGCAAGAGGATATAAAGAAATGCCAGCACACAAAAACCGCGAGAACAGGGAAGAACGTTTAAAATTTTGAAGGATAACATGTGTACGTATATTAGTCGGTTTAAACATCAATTTCATATAACGAATCTTAGTGTGAATGACTCGTTCAAACTTATTTCCTTTTGTTAAGGTTTGTGTCTCTGTTAAAGTGTATTAGATGTCAGTAAGCCACCATAGATAAGTCACAATATGAAAGGCGAATTCCTTTTAATAAGAAAAATTTTGTAGAATAAAAATACATATAAAAAAAAATGTTCATAGATAGAAAGCTTATTAAAATTTTTATTTATTAAAAAGAACTCTTTAAGAATGAATTTATATAGTATTTCGAATAAATAAAAAACGATGCCAAGAAGAAGAGTTGAACAGATAAGATGCAAAAAAACAAATCAGCTGGCTTTGTGGGGCTACCTGATTGATTGTATTATAGTATTATCCTTGCAGCGCGGTTTCTAGACAAGCTGTAAGAGAATGATAAGACATTCTCTAAGTATAAATTACTTATCTTAAAGCTTAAGACTCAAAACAGATTTAAATTAAAAAACTGTGATGAAACATAATAAAGGAAATTTTTTAGAAGCGGAAAACTTTTACTTGGCAAGACTCTTCTGTGGCACCTGATTTGAGAGTTATCTGTGAATTTAAATTTAGGTTCTTTGGCAATATGTACATATGATAGATAAACTCATGCCGGAACAACGTTAGCAGCAAATTGATCAAATTTATTGTCCTTATTGAGCCTAAAAGTCTGCAATCTGAAGTGTACTCTGTTTTTTTTTTACTTTTCTAAACACAACTTTTTTTAATGGGTCGATTAAGGATAGCAAACAAACTTTAGCTGTAAACTTAACAGCTAGCTTAAACATTATGTTAACAAATAAAGTTGAGATTTGATAATCGACCTATATACATACCAGAGAACGGCAAAAATCACATTTTTGATGATTTTT
>NDXZ01018452.1:0-18693 GCA_003055125.1 Paykullia maculata
CTTAACACATGTGTGTGTGTGAAGGGTATAAAAATTGGCTAAAAATCAATCGATTTTGTATTGCATTTTTTTTTGGCAAATTTTCCGTATTTTGAGATTTTTTAACAAGAGTAAAAATATTTAATTTTACAAAAATGTTTAGTTGCATCAACTTTGCCATTTCTGCTTTAAATTATAAAACTCTTTTCTCTTTTGTTTCTCATTATTTTCCTACAACCAAATTGCTTTTCAAACAACTTCTTTGCATTTTAGTTTACAAAAGGCATGTTTTATTTACTTTACTATTACAAATTTGCAACAAAACAAAAATAAATAAACTATTCTCCCAGTGTTAAGAAAATAGAAGTTTTACTTGCTGAAAAGATAGTCGTGTAAAGGATTCGTTTGAATGTGAAAACAATCTACAAAATATGCACACAAATATTGCATTTCAATAAAAATCTCACCCCTCTAAACAAAGTAGATTCACAATTATTAGAACACAAAAACTTGCAAGTTCGTTAAGCTACAATTGTCCTCTTCCTAGACTAGTAACTTACAGATTTTTGTTAGAAAGACAAAATTTTTCAGACTAAAAATAAGTTTAAATGCATTTGCGGTAAATTTCATTAGTACAGGAGGAAACAAAGCTAATATATGTATATGTATATAAATGTATATAAATGTATCTTTATTTATACTTTTTAAAATAAGTTAAAATATTTTAAGATGTGTGTAAACATTTTTTTTAATGAAGTGTATACATATGTACAATGAATTATTATTATATATTATTAAAATAGTAAAAGGGTATTGTGGTATACAATTTTTGATAGTAATAGTCAAAATTTTGAAAATAGTCAATCAATTACGCTAGCTAGTGTCAGAACAAGTTTTATCAAATCATTTGAGAAAAAAAAATTGTTAAACAGTGTTTAGGGTATAAAATCTTTGTTAGGACACGTTTAGCTTAGGTCAGAAGTTTAAGCCAGTATCAAAACATTTATGTATATAAATTTAAAATGTTGGTAAGTTGGGTAAATTAATAATAAATGAACAATTGTAATACGATATCCTAAATATATATGTATTTATAATAAAAGGAAGAGATTTTTTAGCTAAAAATCGGCATCCAACGTAAAAACATTATCTAAACGAGGAGACGCCACACCCATTTTTTGATATTCACCAACTTTACGCTCAAAGAAATTGGTTTTACCATCTAACGATATCATTTCCATAAAAGGAAAGGGATTTTTGGTGTTATAAATCTATACATAAAAGATATAAAATAAGACATGCTGGTAACTATAAACTAAATTATTGGAGCTTACCTTTCCCACTTCCAGCTCAACCAACAAGCGATCAGCTACAAATTCAATATATTCTGACATCAATTTACAATTCATGCCAATCAAATTGACGGGCAAAGCGTCAGTTAAAAATTCCTGTTCAATTTTCACCGCCTCTGATATAACTTCAATAATTCTCTCCCGACTGGGACGCTGTACCAAATGTTTGAACATTAACACAGCAAAGTCACAATGTAAGCCCTCGTCACGGGAAATTAATTCATTGGAGAATGTTAAACCAGGCATAAGTCCACGTTTCTTTAGCCAAAATATTGACGCAAAACTGCCACTAAAGAATATGCCCTCTACAGCGGCAAAGGCAATAATACGTTCGCCGAAATTGGCTGATTTGGAAGAAATCCAAGCCATGGCCCAGTCAGCCTTGCGCTTAACAGCCGGCATTGTTTCAACTGCATTGAAAAGATATTCACGTTGATCACGATCCTTAATATAAGTATCAATTAATATGCTATACATTTCAGAGTGTACATTTTCCATGGCAATTTGAAAACCATAAAAACAACGAGCCTCTGTTATTTGCACCTCTTGGGAGAAACGTTCGACAAGATTTTCATTGACAATGCCATCGGAGGCGGCAAAAAAAGCAAGAACGTGCGAGATAAAATGACGCTCATTGTCGGTGAGTCTTTCCCAGTCGGAATTGTCTTTAGATAAATCCACTTCTTCTACAGTCCAAAAAGATGCTTCAGCCTAAGAACAGTATATGAAAGCATTATTTATTTTTTGTTAACGAATGAACCTACTGCCTAGTAGAAATTTAAAACTACTAGGTATTATGATGAATTAAAGTTGAGGAAAAAATTGCTTATCCTAAACGCATGTGGCTTTGCAGTAAAACATTGTAATTTGTTCCATAATCAACCATTAAAATTTTGACTGTTGCTAATATGCAAAGCGTATACGATGTATTAAAGGAATATTTACAATATTAATAGATACCGTATTTAGCCCATATATAACAATACAAAAATAATGTGCTAATCACAAAAAAAAATTTAGCCTCTAAAATTATGAATGGAGGGCAATAAAAACAGTCTTTTCTAATTGCTAACTTTATGCATCAAACACATGTATTTCTTTTGCAAGTTACAGGCATCAAATGACAACAACACAATTAGAAAATCCCGTCATCTTGCACTAACGAGGCACCAAAACGTTTGTCACTACCACACTCGAATAAATTAAAGTATTAAAACAGAAAATTGTGTTTAGATATGTACATATGTATGTATCTACATAGTATGAATATTCGGTATAACATTTTATGTATCTAGTACTTACTTTTTTATACATTTTCCAAATGTCCAAATATTGAATAGGAAATATAACAAATCGTTGGGGATTTTCCTTCAGCAATGGTTCAATGCTGGGGTCGAATGGTACTGGAGCTTTATTGGCCAAAGATGTGCCAGCATCATTTAGCTCCTTGTTATCTTGATTCTTAAGTGTTTGCATTTCATCACCAATGGACATTTTACGTACATTACTAACATTAACGGCAGTAAGAATTTTACGGGGACTCTAATACAGCAACAAAATAAACAATTTTAGTTGAGTAACGAAGGAACCCGTAATATTCACTTACCTTCAATGAAAACTTGTCCATATTGTCAATAATGTTTTCTTTACCTGCCATCATTTTGAAACTTTGTGTTTAACAATTTTTTTTCTTTTAAATAGATAAGTTTAAATACTGCAATACTCTGTAATTGTACAATTTATATTAGTCTGTGGTTTTCAGCTTAGCGTTTTTCAATTGAATGACGCAGGAACTACAATCAGGTTGAATATATCATGAAAAAGTGGCGGAAAATCTAACGTATTTTTGGCGGGATAGTGTTGCTTTAATATAACTTTCAAAGGTGGCAGCATTAGTACAGCTGATAATAACCATATTTTAGTGGGTGTCAAACTCCATACATAAAAAATCAATAGCCATGTATATCAGTGTCAAATTTATATAGAACAAAAAGAAAAACACAAAATTATTTCCCAAATGCTGTAATCTTATTAAGTTTGGCTTGGTGCTGCCACAGCAACTGGTTTTCGAACATTTACAGTGTTGTATATTTTTGTAGTTAAATGTAAGAGCTATGCAATATGTACCATATATTGACTACGATCTAAAATCACAATATTTATTAAAGTGTAGAACGCAGTTTCGATAATATTAAACGTTTATTATACCTCGAGTTTTCAACTCGGTATACGTTGGTAATAAGTAAAAAAAACTCTTTGCTTTTACTTTTTCTTTCCCGCCTAGCATAAAAAAATACTGGTGCAATATATATTTAACACGTAGCATACGTGCGTGATCTACCTATTATTTTAAATGTGTTGCGATCACAATATATATATTGCCCAGAGGCAAGACTAAATTAGTCGTTTTAAGCTATTTTGTTTGTATGAATACCAAAGACAAAAAACAACCTTTAATTATGCAAAACAAAGTAGATCAGCTGTTGAGTTACCACCACCGGATGTCAATTTGCCTTGACTAAAGGTCTGTCTGTCAAAATTTGTTTATATATTTCTTTTTTAGCCCCACAAAAAACTAAAACAACAAAATTTGCTTCGGTTTTTTCATCTGTATTTGACATTAAAAGATATAATTAAAATTTTTGTTTACATATTTTATGTACTAAGTTTGACATCTGAAATTAATGTAAAAAACGGATAATAAAATTATCAGATAATCAAAAAATAAAAATATGTTTGCTTTGATATAGATAATTAGTGTTGAAAAATCGCTAGATATATATATTTTTTTACTTTTTCTCATTGTTTATTTCATTTTATATTGGGCTTAAATATCGCTAGATTACCTTCACTGTTCTTGTTGAAAAAGGTGTGCTCGCATTACGACTTTTGCAGATTTTTTACGTCTGTTCTCAAGTTTAATTTTTCGTGTGAAAAAACTTGCAAACAAAACTAAAAATTCAATTAAATTGTGCTTATACAAAGATTATAACTGAGTAAGTTTTTAATAAGCAACATATTAATTAAATTATTAAGTGGTAAAGAAAAATTAACAATAAAACAGTGATAAAATTAAACTATTTCTCTTTTACGACGGTTCAAATGAGTTAGAGAAAGACGAAAGATAACTAGAAAGAAGGCTGTATAAAAGAATAATTAAGTGTGGGAATTTCTTATGCCGGAATTTTTGTATCTTAAAAATTATTTACGTCAAAACTTGTGCAAAAATGTTATTTTAACATTTTGTAGATCGTACTTAAAATCAAGATATTTATTTTGTTATCTGACTATGGAATTTTCATATTTTCTATACATATTTTGTATTTTGGCGATGCGATGACGTAATTTTCTATACAAATTTGCCGATGATTTATTCTTGTAAACTGTGTTGCCAAATCCAAGTTTTTTTAATTGTTTTTTTTCCTTGTTTGCTGCTTGCTTTTTTCTGCTATTTTAATAAATGTGTATATGTATGCGTGTGTGTTTAGATACGTGCGTGCAGAACTGCAGAGTCGTTACAATTATTGATATTCAAAACTATTAACGCTTGCTCAACCGGATGTGATACAAATATGGACTACTTGACAAACTATCGAATTCATTGAATATTATATACTAGAATTGTCAAACACCCGTCACTTTTAAAGTAATTATCAACTGAATAATAAGTATATACCTATTTTATTATAAATATTACTCTGTTTTTTGACGTTTAAGTAAAAAATTATTTATATTTATTCATTTAGGCTAGTTTAGGTTTATTTAAAAAGGGAAAAAAGGTAGCTACTTTTGATTATTGATTTGTCAAAAAATTCACTTACTTATTTTCACGATAATCGAATCGGTAAAAAAGTTGACAAAACAATTATCGATTCCTCAATTCAGTAACATATTTAACGTCTAGTCATTATTATTTAGTTTATTATAATTTTTTCTCGAAAAAACGTTAAGTATGATAATCCACTCATTCATTCTCGTCTATGGCGTAGGCACTTATGAGAGTAGTATAAGTGGTGAATATATGTTGAAGTTTTTTTTTTGGATAAAGATGCCACATAAGATGCCAAGTTAGTGAATCAATTAATTGTTAGTGCAAACAACAAATACTGCCGGCAAATTTAACGATTGTCGGATCGTTAAAAGTTACTGAATTGCACTAAAGTAGTTTAAATTTACAAATGTATACCTACTACATTTGTAAAACATTTATTATGTATGTACCTATTATCTATAGCTTTTTTTCAGTTATAATTTTTACAAATTCAATTCTTTAAGTACAACATTTTTTATAACAATATTAGGTATTAAAATTTTACCTGGCAATTTTTGGCACTAAAAGTCTTCAACAAAAGTTGATTTTTAGTGGATAACCACACAATTTAAAAAAATTGTTTGATCTTAACAGAAACAGTGATGCATTTGGGAACAAAATACATTGTCAAAATGTGTTTAAAACCCTTGGAACATCTGGAGTTTTTGATTTTTGATTTCAACATAGGTATAAACAGACATTGCTAAGCCGGTTTTTTATAATATAAACATATACAAATCACAAACAGCCCCAGTTTAAAATTTATTAAAATCGTTTTTAATTCATTAACCAGTTCACAGAACGAATTTATAACGACCGCAAAAATTTATTTTCCATTATAGTCTTTCTTAGCTAAAAAAGTATCACTATGCCTGTTTAAGTTGTGACAATGCGTATTTTGTATAGTTTATTACTGAAAATTGTTGTAAAAGTACATTTGTTTTCAGTTTATTGTTAAACAGTGAATTTTTTTCAATTTGAAAACCACTACAAATATTTAAAGCATAAAAACATGTCTAATGTTGCAAATGATTTAATTAAGACAAGTATAAAAGACATAAATCTCACCTTTTTAAGTTTTTATTTTATAATTAAGCATGAACTCTATCAAAAAATTACGAAAGCAGTTCATGTATTTCTTATCAGCTTTAAATTAGATTTACACACTTTCCTATCACACAGAAACATTTTTATCTTTTAGATCACTTAAACTTACATAGTATATACATACATATATATGTACATATGCAAATAGTATATACATATATATGTACATAGTATATACCTACATATGTATGTACATAGTATATTCATAAGTACATATGTACCTAGTATATACATACATAAGTATATATGTACCTACTTAATACATATGCACATTTTCTGTTTTTAATAGAAGTTGTCACAACTGAGCAACTACGTAGGAAACAACTAAACGTAGTATTTAAATATAATAAAAAAACAATTTATTAAATAAATTGTTTTGAAATTAATCGAATCGTTTTTACGTTTAGGTCGGAAGAAATGGATGAGTTTTAAAAACTACAAATAAATAGTTTTAGCACATTATTGTTGTTTTTATTTTGATAATATTATCAGGTCTATTTATTTTAATAAGTTTTGACGTAAATGCTAAAAAAGAATTAAAAGTGGCAAATATATGTATGTATGTAGGTATGTAGAGTTTATTTAATGAAAACAACATTTTTACACAGTAATAAAATATTTTTTCACAGTTCATGTGTTCGTTAGTTTAATAGTGTTATCAGTTATTCGAAAATTAAATTACTGAAATTATTCATATTTAGTTTTTATTATTTAATTTAATAAAAATTTAAAGCAAACCTAAACTAAGAAAATTAAATATTGGGATTAAAATAATTTTTAAATGTTATTTTAAGTTTTCTATAAAAGTACAATATTTTGTGGGCCAGTTTAAAATAAAAAAAAATTAGCGGATTCATTTTCAATTAGAACTGTGTTTAACAATTTATTTGTTTTCTCAAGTTTGATTAGGTATTCTACCTAAATAAGAAGTTAAATTTCTTATATATATTGGTTGTTTAGTTAATTATATACATACAGTGGGACCTCTATTATCCGTGATTCGATTAACCGGCAACATCAGTTATCCGGGAAATAAAAATAAATTTCTTTTGCATTAATTTACATTTTTTTTTTGTATCGATTAACCGAAATTACCTCCTTTTCTATTGCTATTAAACAATCAAACACAATGTGAACAAAACGTTTGCATAGGATGAGCCTGTTTAATTTAGTTAAATTTACTGTTTTCTGCCAAAATTCTTTTTTGCCTTATACTACGGATAATCGAGTACATATAGGTATTTTTTCCAATATGTACTTTTAGTTTTTATTATATTTTCATAGCAATAAACGCAAGGTTTTAAACACATTTGCTAAAAAACTCTTTCATTTCGTGAGACATTGCAAAAATATTTAAAAACTAATATTTGAAGATATTAAATTAGGTTAGGATAAACATTTTTTCAACTTACTAATCAAATAACTGATTAAAACATAAACTTGCTGTTAAGTAATATCTATTGCTAGCATAAATGGTCCCTTTTTAAAAACTCAGCCAAAGTAATAATAAGCTAATAGCGTAGACAGACGACAGCGTTAATTTGCATTAAAAGCTCACTAATGTGACAGACGGCAGTTTTTGCATTTAGTAAACAGCTGTTTGTTTTTCAACCAATTTTTTTTATTATTTACTTCGAGATCAAATAGATAGAAGGCAGAAAATACTACTAGCAGCTATGCCGTTGGTGAAAAAGCTCTATTTATTTGAAAGAAAGCTGAAATTACTTTTGCTGAAACTGCTTTATAATGTAAAAATTGTAAATGCACAAGCAACCATTATTCTGAATATATTGCTACAAGTTGGGGTCGAAGTAGGACACTCTGAAATAAGAGACAGGCCTTTGTGGAAATTTGTAGGTTTGATATTTACTTTGTAAATGTGCCTATTTATTTTTGTACGTCGCAAATCGGTGGCACGTTCCACCCACAGCTCTAACAGAACCTGTGCATCACTATCGCACCACACACTTCGCTTCTTTCCCTTGAAAGAATAATATTTCTTTTTTTATACCCTTCACCTCAGGTAATAAGGGTATATATAAGTTTGTCATGCCGTTTGTAATTTCTACAATATTCATTTGTATACCCCATAAAGTATATATATTCTGAATCCTTATAGATAGGGAAGTCGATTTAGCCATGTCCGTCTGTAGAAATCAAGTTTTCACCCCGATGTCGTACGGACGCGTTAGTAGTATCAAACAATCAGAAATTCTCCTGAGATGTTTGCTATTAAAATCCAGTTAAATCGCTTAATAACTAATGGAGATATAAACCAAAAAAGACGACTACCTATTTTTTATTTTTTTTTTACTCAAAAATTATTATATTTGTGTGTAAGACTTTGGAGAAATCTATATGAAAAAAATTTCCGAGATATAAGCAAAAAAAAATTTTACAGAAAAATGAAAATCTTCAATTTTTGACATATTATTAATCAATTATTGCTAAACTAAAGAATACATTTATAAAAGTTTGTTTAATTTTAAAACAAGATTTAAATGAATTAATCGTCTAATGCCCAAAAAAAGAGTAATTTAAAAAAACACTATTAGTTTAAGTACTTATGTACATACATACATATGTTTATACATACGTATATTTAAAATGATAATGCTACTAGTATTTGTTAGGCAATAAACACCATAAAACAAATATTTACAAACTTTCAAAAATTTATACATATAAAAAAAAGTGGCATTACTTTTTGGGTTTTATATTTGAAAAAAAAAATATAAACAAGGTCAAAAACAAACGTGTTAAACGTACGACAACTAAAGTTATTGTCTTATTCAATATAAACATTTATTGCCACGTAGCATTAAAAATTTATCGTAGCCTGCAAGACCGTTAATAATTTAATACAAATAATGCATATAATAACAAAATTTAGAGGAAGTTACTTAACATTTAGTTGCTAATTTTTTTATTACTAAAAAATTAAATAAATAAATACGTTTAATGGGGTTTTTTTCGCTAAAAAATCTTGTAAAAAGTATAAATAATTGATCGTAAAATTTCTTATTGTTAAATAGATAAGTTATCAAAATGTTTCGATAAATTTAAAATTTGCTAGATATTTGAATATAAATGTGTAAAAAAAAAAATTTTGATTTCTTAAAAGAAATAAAATCGGTTTGAATGGTAAAATGATTTAAAAATTTTTTCGTTATCAATATCATGAAAAGTTAAGAACGTAGGTAGGTAGATTTCAGATTGAGCTATCTAAAACAAAATATATAATAATTTCTTCATAATGAAGAAATTTAAAAATGAACTTGAGCTAGAATAATTAAAAATTTGTTATATTTATCATAAATTAAGAATTATTAAAAAATAAATGCACTTGATTTTTAAGAACCCTTTGTAATTTTCCCGGGATAATGTCTTACTCAAGCTTTTACTTTTTTATGTTTATAATGAAAATGATTTTGCTATGTGCATATGTATGTTTGAATGTTAAATCTTAAATCTTCTATTTTTAGTAATTTTTGTTTGTTTTCTTTCCCACTTACTGTGGTTATCAATAGATCATTATGTTTTTCTACATATTTTTTTTTCTTTGATGAATATTTTGATGAATAATATTTTTGTTGATTTTTTTTTTTGAATTTCAAAACAAATTTGTGTAAATCGTTGTACATATTTACTTATCATATATAAATACATACATATGTATATTCGGTTTTTCCATGAACTCTTCGTGGCTTTTGTGGGAATCGCAATTTTACTTATAGGGGCATAACTGCTGCACTGCTGATGCTGGTATAACTTAAGCACTTTTGTAGGTTCATGCATATGTATGTATGTATGTGGTGGCTAAAAACTAGATATGTATGTACATGTGGACACATGTACATACAAATGTATGAATATTATTGCTTTTATTATGACTAGTGCCAATCAATAATTGTTGGTACTGCAATCTACTCTTCTTAGCCATTATTAGGTACATAAATACATATGTATGTATGTATGTATCTGTTTTAACTGACTGTTGTTTTCCATTGTTGTATTTAAAACTTTGTGTTTGTATGTGGTAGCTGGCTGGTATTTGTTAGTTTTGCCGTTATCAAGTGTGATGGTGCATTATAAATTTACAATGTCACGTGGTAGGTATTTCTTTTTGTTTTTTCCAAATTCTTTTCAAAGGTATAGAGTAAAAAACAACCATTTCCTCTTTAAGAAAACTAAAACGAGTATAGAAACTAAAAGAGAGAAGAAAAAAAGAAAACGGTTTACAGTTAACTTTTTTTAATATATATTTTTTGTTTTTTCTTTTCTTTTTATTCTATTTTAAGTTTATAGTGTACATAGATTAAGATTAAAATTTTTTAGAATAAAAATGTCATGTTGCCAACTCTTTTATTCTACAAATAAAATGTTTTTTGTAGTTATAAATCAAATCAATGTTTTGCGAAAAAGCAGTTATTTTTATTAATTAATTTATTAATTAATAATTTTTTTTTTAATTTGACAGCATGTTAAAAAATCTTTTAGTTTTTTTCTACAGCGAATAAAAGCTGACAATTCGTTTTAATTAAAAAATTGAAAAAAAACAAATGATTAACAATATATTTTACAATATATGTTACAATATAAATAATTAATTTCATTGTAGAAAAGCGTAAATACGTTTAGCTTTATTTCTACAAATAATAACTTTTATAAAAAGTTACTAGTGAAATATTCGCTAGATTTTAATTTTAGGCATCTTATGCCTTTTTATAACAAAATTATATTGTTATAATTTAATTCTTATTTTATTCCTAAATATTAATGCTTAAAACTATTTTTTACTTAGTTCGATTTGGTATTTAAAAGTTTATTTTTTAAATTTTCCTAAACAATAATTTATTTTTTAGTCTTTAATTAAAACTAAAAGAAATTATGTTTATAAAAAAATGTCTCGATTTTTTCCTTAAACTTGTTTATAAAAATTTGTTTAAAATTTGTATATTTTAAGTAGGCGTGGCACTACCAATTTTTTTTTATAAAATTTGTATGTTACATGAACTTAATGTGTGTAAGCAAAATTTCATTAGAATTTGTTAAGAAAAAGGTAATGAATAAGGATTATGCCCAGACAAATTGTTATTGATAAAATTACTTAATTCTATTTTATAATCGGTAAATTGTATTGGCAGGGGATTTTAATATGTGTGCAATACTTTAGGCGCGCTTTTTCGAAACTGAACAAGTTTATAACGAACGCTACGACTTTTATCACTGTCGTGTATGAAGGAAATTTTTTTAAAACCTAATGCTCTATACATATACATACGTACATATTTACTATAAAAACAAGAGATTTTAATGTATATTTTATTAAAGAATTTAATTATGACAACAAAATGCGCTTGTCAGATGCTTAATTTTTAACCTCTGTTGTAAAGTTGTACGTTGTCAGCCAAAAAATTATATGAAACTTAAAAATAAAAACATTACCCTGATTAAAATTAAATTAAATCTTAAAACATAAAACGACAAACCGACTGTGACTGGCCCAAGAGGAAGAGATAAGCTTTGAAAAAATAATATATAAAATATGTAAAACAATAGCAAACAAGTAAGAGCGCTATATTTGGCTGTGCCAAATCTTATATACCCTTCACCATGCTTGGCCTATTTGGGCCAATTTTTTCAAATCTGTCTGTTGTGTGTCCCAAAACTGCAAAACAATTACTTTTTTGTGTAAAAAAAGGTGGTCGTATTGTTTTACTTATATCACAGTTGGTTATTGAAGGATATTGTCAGTTTTTAATACCGATTTTCTCGGGAATATTTCCAAAAGATAAATACCACATACAATTCTGGGTAACATATGGGAGCTACGAAATCTAGATTTCAACCAACACTCGGATAGACGGTCATGGCTAAATCGACTTTCCTATCTAAATATGAGGATCGAGAATAAATATACTTTATGGGGTCGCAAATAAATATTGTAGAAATAACAAATTGACTGACAAACCTATATAGGTATACCCTTGCCACATGTGTAAAGGGTATACAAAATATAAACACATACATTCATATATTTTGAATTTTTATTAGTTTTAGTCGAAATAAAAGCGATTAAACTATTTTTCAGTTATTATTATTTTTTAAACTTAAAAAACAGTAGTCCAATAAAGTCTACATACAGTGCAAAAATTTACAACTTTCTATTCGAATATTTTATTAATAAAAATACATGTTTATTTAAAAAAGACTTAACTAAAAAAAATTGCCTGACTTAAAATAAAAAAAAGAACAAAAAGTCAACTTCAGCTTAAAAAAAATATTACAAATAAGTAAACTACTGTATATTGCAGACTTTGTTTTATAAAAACTGTTGAATAAAAAAATTAGTTTATATTTTGTTGAACCACCTTTGGAATCTAGTGAAGCTTTAATACGTCTTTTTTTTAAATTACATTAAAACCATTTTTAAATTGCTGTATGTAGACTTTATTGGGCTACTGTATGTAAGTAGTACAACAATTGTTTAGTAAATTATTTTTTTAAAAGGGTATAATATGTACATACATACATATGTACATACTTACGTACATATTTATATGATTTCCATATTTTAGTTGCTAATTATTTTAAATTTATTTGAATAGTTTTTACGCAAAAGTATTTTACATCGCTCAAAATAATGTTTCTTATTTTTGTATTTAGAAAAGCAAAACAAGAATCTGCAAAACAAACTAAGTATATTGACACATCTATAGTGACATTAAATAGCATTGCCAGTTTCACATCTAAAAAGCGCATGTTTTAAAAATAAATATATTTTTCTCTCTATCTCTTCCTTTCTTTCTTATTCTTATTTACTCTTTACAAAATCTACTAAACTAAAGAAGCAAAAACAGAATAAAAAATTAATAAAAAAAAAGAGTATCTATAAAATTTGTTAAAGAGTAACCCAAGTTTTAGTTGCTAACCATAGTTTTAGATACATTTTTCCTATTACAGATATTTGTTATGTCTACACTTACATTAAGAAGAGATAGTAAATTACCGAGTCTGAGAGTAGGTTGAATTGTTGGGTGAGAGTTATACGCTCACAAGCATTTTAGTTGACAACAAAAAAAAAAATTTTGATGAATTTTTATAAAAATCGACAAAAAATTTTACACTGAGTTCTTATAGTCGCTTTTAGTCGTTTGTCTTCGTTGTATTGGTTGTAGTCGTCGTCGTCATTTCAATTGAAGCAAAAGTAAGTAAAAAAAATTCCCAACTAAAAAAATATTTTTTTACTCACTTTGACACACAAAAATGTGGAAATTTAATTAATGTAATTAAAAAAAAAAACTACAAAATTTACATCTACATATGTATGTAAAAAAAATATTAATAAAAGTACATATTTACTTATTAAAAAAAAAAACTTGTGTCTAAATTTTTATTTGAAGAATAAAAAGTGCAAAGCAATAAAAAAAAAATCGAAAAAAGTTTCACAAAAAAATCTTGCCACACGACCTGAGCCTCCTAGTGATTCGTTTACGTCGGCCGATCGATAAAAATACTACGCAAAAAGATTTTTCATGGTTGTAAAATGAGCAAAAAAAGAAACTAGAATTCTATTAAAGCGGTGTGAGTGTGTGTGGTGCTAGAACACAAAAATATAAATTATTTAAAAAAAATAATTACTAAAAAAAACTATATATTTTGGGGAATTAAATCAAAAGATAAATTTGTTGTATTTTTTTAATTTTTTTTTAACAAAAAATGTGACTTCTTAAAAACTAAAAAAGCGAATTATACGTGTGTACATATGCATATAATATACACATATATATGTATGTATGAATATGTCTGATATTATTTTTATGTATGAGGAGGTATTATATTGTCAATGTGTGTATTCATATCTGCTCATTCATCTATACATTAAAATTCTTAAGACTACAAGTATCTGTGTTTAATTTTCTCATCAATGTATTGGTGAAATTTTTGCGTTTTGTACTCTTATTGTGTATGCGAGTTTAAATGTGTGTGTGTGTTTGTTGAAAATTTCTATATCGTTTGATCCATCTATTCATCCAATCTATCTGCTGCTAACATTCTATGCTGTCTTTCCAACTTGGTTGCCAATCTCCACCTTAATTGTTATTTTTTCAAATCAGGAGATTTCCACATATTAAATATGTTGTATAACATTAATATGTATAAACGGAAGACAGCATGTCTACCAACAGCTTTTAATTTATGCTGAATTGGTAAAAAGGAAAAGTGTATTACATATACAGTTATTTTTTAACACTTTCCATAAGAATGCCAGTCTTTGGTTAGGTAGGTTTGGTAAAACAAGCAGCTACAGAAGAAGGAAAACAGAAAGATGCAGCTCACTTGGGTCCGATACATACGGTCCCTTTGTAATATGTATCTGTAAAGAGAAAAAGAAGTAGATTAAAGAAAAGTTAAGAAATTGACGGTAGAAGTTTAGACTCGAGAGATAGTGTCATCGTTCAAGTCATCTGGTCAGCAATAATAGCGGTCATTTCGTCTAAGTCTCGGTCATTGAACCAACCGCAATCCCTTATAGCAAAATTCGCTTTGGCCAAACATGACAGGCTATGCAGTCTGTGGATCCCAAAATCTCCCCGACATCGTCCAGTGCAAAGCCTCCTCCTCTTCTGAGTCGTGACAACTTCTGCAGAAGTCTTTTAAGGTTAGTTCCATTCTCCCCACATGACTGCCAAAGCAACAGTGACTATTGATCGCAGCTACGCCAGCCAGTCTTACCTATTACGATTTTTTCTTTTCCAGAGACATAAGATTGTTTTCTTTTAAAAATTTGGAAAAAATCTTTAAATAAAATTTTGATATCATGTAGTATTTTTAACATTTAACGAAAGTTAATTGAATTTCATTTTAAACGCAAATGTTAAACACAGTAGTATTTTAAAGTAGTTTCTAAACCCGTTGATTTTCTTTGAATATTACAAATACATATATAAATTCGGTAAAGTTATCGTATTAAAAATCGTCCCATAATGTAAAACACATACAAGTTTCTAAATGGCTAATTGTTTCACAAATTTCTGTGTAAAAGCACACGTGTGGTATCGCTATGTGAAAAAACTGTTTGACATTAGGCAAAATTACGAATAAAAATTTTTGGAGTTTAAAAAAAACCCTAAACACATCATTACATCAGTGCTTTAAGTAAAATCGACTAAACTCCCCTTAAAGGATATAAATTATTATGCATATGCATTTAAAAATACATACATACATACATAGTCGGGGTTTACACGAGGAAACAATTTGAAGAAAAACATTTAGTTTGGAAGCAAACTACGGGTGGGGAATTTGTATCGTTCCCGTATTCTCGTAATTTACTAACAAAACAAAAACAAAATAAATGTTTCGTTCCAATTGTGTCCTCGTGTAAACCCCGACATAGCACTCTTACTGGTTTTCAATACAAATAACAAGTAAAAATAAATAATAAAGTAAATAAAAAAAAGCTTGTAAATATGGGATAACTTATATCGTCTCAATTCCTATTTATCTGATTTTTTTTTCCGACAAATGGTATCTCTATTTTTTAAGTTGTCGTTAATTTCAATATAGGTACTTACATATGTCTGTATAGGTTTTGATATGTATGTGACTGTGTGTATGCATTATATGCCTTTTCTTTGAACGATTTTAAAGAAGTTTTTGCGCATGATTTTTCTAATATTATTAAAAAAAAAATTGTACAATGGGTGTAGTAACTTGTGCTAGCTATGGATATCTAAGGTAGCATGCATGTACATACATACATACATACAATACCAGTAATAAAAACTGAGATCTTTTTAAGCAGTAATACCACAAAAATGTATTTTTAATAAACTTTCTTAAAAATATTTTATTTATTTTTTCTGTATGTATAAATAAACATTTTTATAATTTTTGTGTAAAAGCTAAAATTTATTAATACATATACCAATATTTACATCCCCGGTTCACACGCATACACTCATAACTCAGTTCCCATTTAATTCTCTCTGAATATATTTATGTATGTATGTAGGTAGTACGTGGTATAAAAAATGTATTCTTCCCAACAGTGTTGTCATATTATATTTTCAAAAATCTTAGTTTCTGAAAAAAAAATAACTTACGACCAAAAAAACTTTTTTTTTTGCAAATCATTTAACAAAACTCTAAAACTGCATGTGTTTTTAGCTCTATTTATTCGAAAACCTAACATAAATAATAAATCTTTATATATGAGCCGTTTATTTTGAAAGTGGCATAAGTCACTTTTTTTTAAGTCGAGATTTTTTTAAAAATGAGAAGATACCGTTCAATTGTATTTAGTGTTGCCATTAACTCGATTTTTTTGAAAAAGTGACTTATGCCACTTTCAAAATAAACGGCTCATATATAACTCGACTGTAAATGTGTTTGTCACTGAACTTCTTCTAAACGCCTGGACCGATTTGAATGAATTTTTTTGTATACGTTTGGGTGAAGCCCTGGATGGTTTAGATTCACAAATCAGCCCGGTGAGGGGGTGTGGCAACGCCCATACAACTAAAATACATTTTGTGACATAATTTGAGAACTGTTATAGCTACGGTTTCCGAATTTTGTACGCTTAATTCTTATATTATTTCCCTTATTCGAACCAAAAATTATGAGAGTCTGACAACGGGGTGTGGCATCGCCCATACAACTGAAATACATTTTGTGGCATGTCTTGAGAATTGTTACAGTTATGATTTTAAAACTTTGTACAATTAACTCTTATAGGAATGGTTTAGATTCAAAAATCAGACAGATAGATGGCACTGCAGTCGGTATCTAGGTTATTTATCAACATTGCAATTAAACGGCTGGATCGACTTGAATGAATTTTTGTGTATGCATTTACACTTACAATGCATTCGTCATTTTTAATTAAAAATCAAAATATTCACTAGAAATAAGTTATATGGCAAAACAACGTTTGCCGATCAGCTAGTGTACGTATAAATGTGCAAAAAATATTTATGTATGTATATAAAAATTAAATTGATCAATTAACATACTTATAACGAACATAATTAATATAATAAGACGATGTTGAAACATATACATACATATGTATGCTAATAGAGGTATTACTCGGACATTGTCCTATTAAATTTCAAAGTTATTTCTGTTGAAGGAATAAGTTTTTAAAATCATTTATGGAAACACTAGCACGGACCCGGTCTTCTGCTTCGCTAACCCAAACTGGTTACCCAAAATTTCCCCTTTTTCTACAACGTAAATTTTATTCAAATCAGATTTGTTTTTTTTTATTAATTAACACTTTTCCCGTTTTTATCCCTATACGTTTAAATTTAAAAAAGTACCGAATTCATTTTTAGAGAAGTGACGAACTTACTTTAAATTATTTATTGGTTTAGCAGTTATAAGTGCCCCAAAAAAGTTCAAAAACTTAATTTTTACCCTCTAATCACTCGAAAATCAAAAAAGTACCAGAGACCTGTCCGCTTATTTTTTGAATAGGATGCAATGCTTTTTAAATTTTGCTTGTATCTTGTCTAGTTTAGCAAATATAAGGTTACCAATTTTTTCCTTTTTCACCCCCCTTAATAATTGAATTTCCAAAAATCCCTTCTTAGTGGATCAATACAACGTGAGAGTAATCCACAGTCCAAATATCAAGCCTCTAGCTCAATCCGTTTGGGCTGTGCGATGATGAATCAATCAATCAGTCAATCAGTCACCTTACTATTTTATATATGTATATAGATTGACTTAAGCTAAAAGTAGTTATTGATAAACTAAACTTAGTGAAGCTTTCAAAAATACATTATTATTTTAAACATAGATATACCTAAATTTATGTAGGCCACTTCAATTTACAAAAAAAACTTAAAAACAAACAAGATAAATCTTTCAATATGACAACACTGCTTTCTAATAAAATTCATTCTCCTAAAAAATCTACTTTTTTCGTTTATAATTGTTTAAACGTTTATTTGTCATTAGTTTTAAATATACTACATTAATACATACGTTCATATGTACATCAGCGTTGCCATTTCTTTTTTTTGAAAAACTTGTTATTTCAAAAAAAAAACTTTTTTACAAAAGTGCCAAAATTTTAAAAGAAAACACAAAATTTCAATTGGAATTCATTTTATTTAAAAATAAAAATATATAAAAAAAAACAATTTGTATTTTTCTTTTAACAAAAAAAAAAAAAATAAAAAAAAATAATAATTAACAAAAACATCTTCAATCAAAAAGATCTTCAAAATATATCACATAGGTATATCGCATATTATTTGTACATCGTTTTGTTAAAATTTAAAGCCATTTATTTTGTTGGCTTGTACAATCACGATTTTTTTTTTAAAAGTCTTTTGTTCTTAAAATACCACAAAAATTTGGTATTTCTAATATTACTGTTATTTTAATTAATTTTTGAAAAAATACGCTCTTCATTTGCTGTAG
>NDXZ01018457.1:1673-15148 GCA_003055125.1 Paykullia maculata
AAAAAAAAAAAAAAAAAATTCAGCTGCATACTTATTTTAATCAAAGAATTTCCTAGTCAAGTTAACAAAAGGTATTTGTTTATTTTCAATATATTTAATATTTAATTTCCATATTTATTTAAAATTGTTAAATTTCTTTAAAGCTAATAAAGCAAAATTTTCTTATAACATATGCTTAAAAGACCTATGAAAGATTCTTACCCATTAGAATTTGTAATGTTAATACAAAAATTTCTTTTTTAAATATATTTCTAAGACTAAGCAGTTTGTGTTCTTAATATAACAAATAACTGTTAACTACTAAGCGACAACTATGGTTGCCGCCTTTGCAAAATATATTGTTTATTAAGGAATAAGTTAAATATATTTTTTGTGCAATACCAAAACCTGATGGAATCTATAGCAGTACTGCTACTAATACTTGTCGAAGGTCTTTGCAAGATTTATTCAAACAAAAAAAAAAAAACAACAAAAAAATATGGGCTGCTTGGGAGACAAGTTTAAAATTAGATAAAAATCATTATATCGGCTTCAATGTTACTTGATCTTTTAAATGCATTTGGTACCACTAATAGCCATATTAAAGAAGGTCTGACATTTGCTTTATAAACTGTGTCATATACATATAATATAAGCGCCATTTAGGCAAGGGTTTCTTTACAGTTACTTAATTTTGTTTAATTACTTAAAACGGCTTTACCTCTCTCAGTGACATAAAACGTGTAATTGAGTTTTTTTTTTATTACAATTAAAAGTAATGTTTTGTTGAGATTTTTTAACTTGTGTAATTAAAGTATTACAATAACAATTGGATGTAATTGTAATTAAAAAAAATCTAATTACAGTTTCATGTAGTTTTTAATTGCCTAAAACGCCTTAATTCTAAGACATGCTATACAAGATCGTCTCTTCAAGTTGCATAATTAATGGTGCGTTTAATGAATATTTTATTATGATACAAAGAGAATGACTAAGAAATACATTTTCTACCCTTTTTTTATGACGGGTAAAAAAATACTTTTTTTTCGCAGTCTGATGAACACTTGTTATTGTTGTAAATATAAGTCAACCGACTGTATTAATATAGGGTAAGAATTAGGGATGGGCAAATGCAAAGAAAATATTGATATGTTTTCTATCGATATATATCGATATATCGATATTTTGATATTTTTCGTATAAAATAAATAAATAAAAATAAATATGTTTTCTATCGATATATCGATATTTTGATATTTTTCGTATAAAATAAATAAATAAAAATAAAAAAAATAACATAGAAACAATTAATGCAGAAAACTATATTGTGGTTAAACTACGAAGTAAGGCGCTGCAAAAATATAATTGAACCAGTAATTATTAGATACTGACATACGTTGATGTCTGTTTGATGTGTTCTACTGTCGGGAACTGTCAGATTTGCCGCTGAAGTAACTATTTTCGAAAACATCGATGAAGCAAAAAAAAAAACTAAATATCTAAGGGCGACTTCAGAAATAACAGAAATAAAATAAATGCGAAACATTATCCACATGTTATGTACAATAGAAAAGCTAACGCTAAATACACCCCAACTATGAAACTGTATTTAAAAATTTTTAATTTTTACACTTAGGAGTTACGGGTGTGAATAAAATCTTTTTGCTATGGACTTGCAAATACCTTTAATGGGATCAAATTAAATGCGCCGTAACTGTCAACACAAACATTATAACAGTCTATTCGATAAAGACTGTGGCAAGAAGATTTTTTATAAATTATTAACATAAAATACAAAGTCATAGTTAAACAAGTAACAGCGCTATATTTGGCTGTGCCAAATCTTATTGCCTTGCAACATGTGTGAAGGGTATACAAATATCGAAATTAAGTTGTTAGAAAAAATATTCATATAACGATATATTGCAAAGTAAAATATTAACGAAATATATCGATTGATATATAAAAAATAACGATACATTGATATATCGATATTTTTTGCCAAACCCTAGAAAGAACCCAATAAAATTAACATTGAAATGAAGTCAACGCCATGTTCTTATCCTTTCTAATGTTTTGATAAGTAATCGATTAATGACTTCACATACAAATTGTTAAAGATTTTTGCAAAAGATATAATCAAAAATTTTTTTTAAATTTATTATTTATGTTATACAAATAGAAATGTTGTTTTTGTTGTAACAACTCAACTTGTGAAGCAATAGTGAATTTAAAGAGGCTTAAAAATATCTCTATATATGTAGGTATGTGTGTTTATAGACAGTGGTGCAAAATACATACATACACACATGCAATCAACATTTACGTCCTATAGGTGTGATTTTTAAAGCACACATTTATACTCCTAGAATAAAAAAAAAATAATTTTTGGCAATAACACCCAGTAAATACGATGTTTGATTATGAAAAGTGTAATATAATTTGCATTCAATATCTTGCTTTCGCAATTTACTCTTTTTTGCTTTAAAGTTTAAACCCTAAACAACAATAAAAATATAAAAAAAAATTGAATTATTTTCTAAAGAAATTTGTCGTTCCTCGGTTTCTCTGGGTGATACAAGTCAATTCTTATAAAGTTATTTCTCTATTTACATATTTCCATATTTTGTTTGTACAATTTTTCATATACACAAGTTAATGTTTATATGTTATACTCAGACAAAGTGTATAAATGTACAATAGAGCTAAAGTTAAGAATAAAGCTAATTTTAAAAAACAGCAATAAAGAAGAACACAAGTGACTTTTTGTTATCGAAATGGAGTAAAAACTTTTAAATAAAAAAGTCTTAACAAAGTTTTTTGTTTTGTTAAAATTGGTGAGACTTATTTGGGGTTTATTATAAAAAGAGTCCTTGATTGTTGTTGTACCATGTACATAAGTAAAGGAAATATTATAAAAGATTTATGTTTTAGAAAATACGGAAATAGATGGGGTAAATTTTTTTATTTAAATGCTCAATATTTTATATGAATACAATATATTTTTAACGATTTCGTAAATTTGTTTATGATTTTATACAAAACTTTATAAAACTTTTCAATTTTAGAAAATGTTTTTCCAAATCTTTACTAGAAAATAACAAATTCGCGGTTGTTTGCAAAATGTTTTTTTTAATAAATTTTCTTTTAATGAGAAGGTTAAAAAAACAAGGAAATTGTTTAAAAAAAAGGTTTTTTTTATGTAAGAAATTATTTTTGAATCAAAATATTAAAAATTCAGTTTTTGGGGACTTAAAAGATTAATAAACTTTTTAGGACAATTAGAAAAAATGCTTTATTTGTATAAAAGTATTTATGTATTCTGTTGTTGTGAAATATTTTTAAGTATACATGTAAGGATTCATGTTATTTGAGGTTTCGTTAATCATGACATCTCGGACGAGCAAATGATTAGTCTACTGCATCCTAGCCATCAGACTGGCTGTACATATTCCACGTTTGTTAAGCGAACCGCTTAATATTAGTACAGACGTCCGCTTGCAGCCGCACCAATTAGGTGAACAAACGCTGCGAAGAGTACATCTTGAAAGGTGGTACTCACTCACCTTGTCGATGTTGCCAGCAAGGCAAGCATCCCTTGGCTGTCCGGGACTTCTTATTTGTGAAAAATCAGTTATTCGAAGTTAACCTTTATATCTAAAGGCCGTTCACTATCCGCAACCTGTGACCCGTCCGGTTGCCTTTAGCTCGGCACCGATGAGGCCCTATGCTTCTTATAGGATCAATGGGAACATATATATGTATATATATATATGTATATGTAAGGATTACCCAAGTAACATAGTCTGACTTTTCCGCGCCTTGAATAGTCAGACTTGGTAGGAAATCTTTCCAATTTCAGTCATTTCCGATTTAATCCATTTTTAATATACATATATTTTTGGTCGCTAGATTTTTAATAAATTTACAGACCTCGCTACGTGGTTGTACAATGACTTGTTGTTTTGGTCACATTACAGCGTCGTAGCGACGTCATTTGTGGTGGCCGAACGACCGTCATCTTTCCGATGAAATATGTGCAACATACTTTTAAGCGTTATTTTCCAAAAAAGCTAGTTTCAGTCGTTTTTTGGTTCAAATGTGATGGGATGATAAGAAACAAAATGATGAATATTTAAAAAAAATATTTTAATGCAATTTAAGATGCTATAATGAATGGGAATGGTATATTTTTACCTAATTCTGCATAAATATTATAAAAAAAATTGTTTTGGTGAAAATAAATGTCTCTGAAAGAAAACTTGAAAATTTATTAAAATCATATTGTCTTGGAAAATATATTATTTTTGATTGGGGTTTGTATTTTTTTGAAGTAGAACATAAACTTTAATCAGTAAAATTTTAAGCGTTGACGGTTCAACGATAAACAGTTCTGCATTTTCAATTAATATTAATTGCAATAAATATTTAATAAGATTAACGTTTAAATTTTTTTTTTATATTTCTAATGAAACAGACAAAAAATGTATTTCTTGTACGTTGCCTGATCCCCATTTTCTTAGAAATTCAAATAACCCAACATTCCGATTTTTGTTTGAAGAGATCCTGAAGAATTTAAACTTTTTTATTTTATTTTATAGTTTATTAAAACTCTTTATAAATTACAGCTTTTACAATTTGTCAAAGAAACTTTTAATCCAGTAAAATATTTCTTAAAGTCAGGTAGTCGTAAAAAATCCCAGTCAGTCAGTCATACCGATATAAAGGTAAAGAAAACTAAACAAATTGTATGTATTAACGAATATATTAGAGAAAAATTTATTTTTTTAAAAATAAAACAAATTTATTATTGCCTTCACATTGGTAAAGGGTATATAAGATGCGGCACAGCCTAATATACATAACACTTCCTATTTGTAGCAAATTTTTTCCTGCTTAAGTATACAGGTATTTCTTATCATTTTAGTATATTTCCGTATGTTGTTTATTAGGGATTTGCCTATTTGTTATAAACCTTCAACACTACAAATTCATATTACTTTTACTTTCATTCAGTTTTATTTCTCAACCCTTTATTTTTTGCTTTTTCTTTCTTTTAAAAAAGAATTTGGTTTTTAATGAATTTCTAAACATTTATGTTCAAAAACTAAAAACCTTATGGAATTGTGTACATATACATACATATGAATGAATGTTTATAGGTATGTACGTATGTTTGTATGTACGTGTATATAACAATGTTGTTAAATGAATGTATAAAACCGCAGTTAAACGTTCGAACGTGCCATTTGGGTGTCTTTTTTCGATACTTTTTTCTAACACTTTTGCTCTTTTTTTCTGCTACGACATCTTATTGTTGTGTTATACACAGGGTGCTTGCATCGTTAGTTTCTTTATTGTATCATTGTTTTTGTTGTTGTTGTTTTTTTTACATAATAGTAAAAATAATAAAAAGGTGAATTGTATCTGAAGTTCAATATGTGCAAATCAGTGTTGTTGTGGCACAATAAAATTACCAAACGGTTAAAAAAATTCCATCTGTATGATATCATATGGCCGTGTTCTTATCACTCAACAACAGTATGATCACATACAGCCATTATATAATATCATATCATATTCAAATCCAAAATATTTCATATTATTCCATTTATTCCCAAACAGACATCATATTATAAACAAAAGTAAAAGAAAATAATGTTGGGAACCTTTTTGACGTAAACTAAAGGTCAATCCCAAGTAATTGGCATAAGATAATAATTGGAAATGACTTTTTCATTATGCTCGAAACAAGCATTAGTCCAAAATAATATATTGTTAAAAGCGAAAATATTTTGATTTTTATCGTAATCATATTTTTGTTAGACTAAACGTGTTGTTGTTACAATAATTTCAAGTTCTTATGAAAATCTTAGTTTTTTGGAATATATTAAACATTTTTTGTTGTAAAATTGTTTGTCATCAGGAAAAATGGCGCAAATGAATAATGGCCCCAAATTTTGACATTGAAACAACAATACGAAAGTTTGGTCCCATTTTTCCTATTTTTTGGGGCCATTTTTCATTATGACAATATTTTAAGAATTTTTTGGAGTCATTTTTCATTTTCATAAACGCCTTTTAGAGTTAACCATTTTAAATGGTGTCGAATAATAAAAAAGGCCCAAGGATTGTAAGAACTTTGAGTGATTCCCGAAATGAAAAATCAACCAAAGTTCAAATAGAAAAATTGTCCACGGGAAAAATTCCTCCAAATTTTTGTGTTGTTTTTGTTTTCACTGTAAAAAGTTGGGTACATTTTTAATTTTTCAACTTTGGGACCATTTTTAATTTTCAATTTTCCATAGTATTAAAAAATTTAAAATAAAAATTGTCCCCAAAATTATAAATAATTTGGGATATTTCATTTTTCATTGGGGCCATTTGTCATGGTACCAAATTTATTTATCTATATTTATAAAAATAAGTTGCATTATGTTAGTAATTGATGTTCTCTAGAATGCATAAACCGATTTTGTCTTTGCAATGTTCATATGAAAAGTGACGTTAATACTAAGATTTCTATGTATAAACAGTCTCTGTATTGATTCATGAGTTATAGCCATTTTAGTGAACACTGATTTAAATGAATTCGAATTGATTTTTTTATTTTCTATTTTGCTCTACTAAGTGTGCAGGGGGTTCGCTAGTTTGTTATAAAAATTTGTGAATAAATATTGCCCAACGAATAAAACAAATAATTAATTGACTTTAAATGTAATGGTTTTCCAAAAGATTTAAAAATATTTTTTAAAACTTAAGAAGAATTGTTTCATTGTGGCTGATATCTTTTCGATTCTTTTGAGTCCATCGGGCCATGCTTAGTACATAGTATACGCAAATTTTTTGACTTAAAAACCCATCAATAATGATATTTTATAGTTTATGTATATTTAATATACCAAAAATGATTGCTACTTTAGTTGCATGCTTTTTTATTTAGACATTTTATGTCTAATGTTGTAAAATGTAACTAAACAGCATCACTGGTACTGGTGCTTGAATGTTTGTAGTTTTCTATACTGTATTATTTGTATTTATAATAACTATTTCTAATACGTAATAGACGATTCTCTTTTGGGAACGTTGCACCTTTTACTTAAGTGATGCGTGTGACACATTTACACATTTTCAAAAGGTTTAACGAATATTTATGTACATGTTTCTTTAGTATTTGTGCTACCCTTTAAACAATTTTGTAAGAAAAAGACACCAAAACATAAAGAAACTAGCTGACCCGGCAAACGTGGCTTTGAAAAATATAAAAAAAATACCCTAAAAGTTGAAAAAGTACTTTATCGCCCCCGGTTTACCCGAATTTGAATTGTTATTCTTGTTGTTAAAATTTTATTATGTCATATTATTTTTAATGTCTAAAGGAATCCGTGTTTCAAATTTAACCCAAATAGGCCAAATAATTTACTATTAAACGCATTTTCCCAAATTTTGCCCTTTTTGGTACTTTTTTAGTCCCCATTCTAGTGTCTAAATTTTTTTCTCAAATAATACTAACTTAAGTGAAGCTTTTCATGAATTCCATCAAAAAAATATTTTTTTTAAAAAAGTACCAAAAATAAGTACGATTTTTATCCCTAGAGGTTCGAATATCAAAAAAGTACTAAAAATTTAATCGTATTTTTGGGAGATGTGGCGAATACACTTAAAATAAAATATCTATGTTTATTGGTTTAGAAGTTCAAGGGGCCCCAAAAAATATAATTTTTACCCGTTTTTACCCCCTGAGGCCACCAAATTTAAAAATTGTCCGCTTATTTTTTGAGTAGAATACAATGCTTTTAAAATTTTGTTTCTATCTTGTGTGGTTAAGAAGATAGAAGGTTACCGATTTTCCCTTTTTTACCCCCTAAATATTTGAATTTCCAAAAATCCCTTCTTAGTGGATCTATACAACGGGAGAGGAAGCCGCAGTTTTCAAATTTCAAGTCTCTAGTTTTATCCGTTGGGGAGGGAGAGCTTTTTGCCCTGTTTACGTCCTTTAGCGATATAAAATATACTTTACGTTCTATTCTCATACCTAACAAATATACATACAAAATTTCATAAAAATCGGTCCCGCCGTTTCGGAGGAGTTCAATTACAAACACCGTGACACGAGAACTTAAAACTATAATCCAATAGCAAACCGATCACCGTAAGAATATTTTTAAATGGGTTAAGACCTTTATCTCAAATCCCATTCGTATGGGTACTAAAAGAAATTATAAATCGACTGCAACCAAATATATATAAAATTCCTCCTTGAGTGCAAGTTATTTAAAACTTGTGTCGTTTTAGACTTTCGATTAGAAAAAAATTAACCCATTAATTATAATTATTTAAGAAAAAACCTCGATGTCCGATATTTCAATGCAAAAATCATATTTTTTCAGTACTCAGATAATACCTTCTCTTATAATGATCATTTGCGACAACAGTGTCTTTCCAAATTTTTAACTGACTACTGCAAAACATTAGTCCAAATATATGAATATAAATGGGTTTTCGGCTTTGCTGAAGTGTCCGTTAATTTATAATGAACGCCAAAATGTAAAACAGCTGTTTACTTACATTTGTTAAAATTAGTAAAAAAATTTAAAGTCATTTTTATCAGAAACTACATATGTTTTTTTGATTTATGACGACATTGCAGCAAGTGACCGTGACATGTATGACAAATTTGAAAAGTCATTACAAAAATAGAAGCGAAACAGCTATGAATAGGAAATGGTGACTTTTTAGTCACTAAAAACCAAAATTTAACATTTGCTGGCAGGGTGTATATGTATGTATGTATGTATGTATATAAAAACATTTACACATATGTATGTATGCATATCTGTAATTTAATAATCACATTCTATAAAATTATTAAATTGCTGATTAAATGTATCAACACGAATCTTTACGATGACATCGATAATTACAATAACCTTTAAAATACTGATGATAATGGTTTAAGAATTGTTTTTAAAATTGACGATGACATTCTTAATCAATTAAAATTTTACATCGTTGTATTTACATACATTTTTGTGTTTAATTTATAAGCTTGTCTTTTATTATATGCTTCATATGATTTTACCCTATTTGTCAAGGGTATATTAAAAATATTCTACAAGTTTTAAAATTTGTTTTGTGAACTTAAAAAATTTATTATAAAGGGTTGACACCAAGCGAGTGACAAATTCTTTTCGACTTTAATAATGATGATAGATAAAATCAACATGATAGGCAAAACATTTGCCAGCACTTACTTACATTCAACAAACATACAATCATACATATGTATGTATGTATGTCGATAAAAATTTATCAGTTACACTATGTCTTGACAAGTCATCGATTTTGGGTGCACATGGATTTGTCTCGTGTGGATCAATTACCTCGATGTTTTGTTTTTGTTTGAATTGCGTTATTTAAACATTTGTTAAATAAATGTTTTCGAATATCAAAAGTTTGCTTAATTTAATACATTAAAAAGAGACGGCAATCAAAACAACAATAAAAAACCAGTGACATTTTTTTCTATACGAAACAACATACAAGTATGTGTTTTTGCTATTCTGCCGACAACTTGTTCTTGTGCATATAAATCGATAGCTCGTCAAGAAAAAGTGTGAAGAGGTTTTAACCTTTAACAACTAACATTCATAACTCCGTATAACTTTAAGATTTATTAATTTTAATTGTTTTAATCCAAAAGATTTTTTTCTTTTTAGTATCAAAATTTAGTTTGATACTAAAAATACATACATATTGTTCCATTTCTGCTAGTTTTATCCTTTCAAAGTATTGATTTTGACAAACTAATATTGAGTATACGCCATCTGGTAAGTTTATAAGTGTTTTTTTGGTCAAAATCTGGCAAATTAAAAAACACTTAAACAGAAAAAACATGAAAATAAAAATATAAAAAAAACATTTAAAAGCTAATTACAGAATCTAAAAATAGATTGAACAATTAGCTCTTAAAATAAGTGCATCACTTTTTTTAATAATTATGTATTTAGAAATAAATTTCGCTCCTGATTTTTAAAACATGTATAAGAATATTATTTTCACAAACTTATTAACTAAGAACCTAAAATAATTTCCTGACAATTACACACAATGGAGTGGCAAAATTTTGAAAAGAATAATAAAATAAAAACAAGTAAAAGCGCTATATTTTTCTGGGCCAAATCTTATATACCCTTCACCATGGGTGGCGAATATATTTGTTTCAAATATATCTGTAGTCTATCTTAAGGCTGAAATAAAATTAATTAATACGTATATGAATTCGCCTGTAATAAATCTATGTAGTGTCAAGGCTGCAAATATTTTGTTCACCAACCATAATTGAAGGCTAATTGATATATATGAATTAGCCTGTAATAATTGTTTTGTGTTAAAAAAAAGACAATACCGATTTTCTCAAAAGCATTTCCAAAAGTTTAATACCACATACAACCCTATGTGACGTATGGGAGCTACGTAAACTTGATTTCAACCAACACACGGACAGACGGACAGACGGACATACGGATAGACGGACAGAAGGACATGGCTTAATCGACTTCCCTATCTATAAGGATCCCGAATATATATACTTTATATGGTCGCAAATGAATATTGAAGAAATTACAAACGGAATGACAAACCTATATATACCCTCACCACATGTGTGTGTGTGAAGGGTATAATAAGAACTATTTTAATATAAAACAGATATTAAGTTTAATAACACTGTGCGAAAAAAATTTTTTTTGCAAAGTACACAGACTTGGCTATATACATAGGTTCGATAGTACTACTTGAGTTGTGTAAATCCTAACTGTAAGTAAAAAAATTTTTTTTTGTGTATTTTTTAAGAAAATGCAAAAAAATGGATTTTTTAAACTTTTTTTAGCATAGCTCGCAGGAATCTTACTCTTTTCCCATACTATCTTCTACAAAAATATAACTAGAGTCAAATGAAAATACTTTTGTAAACATACCTATACGATCTGAACATGTTCAGATGACTTATTTAGCAAAAACTACCTTTTTTTTTGCAAAAAACACCGCTTTTTAAAGGAAAATGTTTGATTTGCTTGAACAATCAACTGCTTTCATGCGACCTGACTGATGGCTAGAGCAGGATTAAACTGGTGATAATAAAGAATAATATACAATTCGTTCTCACTCATTAAGTGGTAGGAAATATAAATATGTATAGGCGACAGGCAATCACCATACCTTATTTCCTAATAAATTCTGAGTTAAATAGATGATATTTGCAATTATAAAATACTAAAACTTTTTAGCCTTTTTATTTAAAATTTATACAAAAAATTTTATACAGATAATACAAACATATGTATTAAAGATTAAACATAGCTTAATTTTCTAATAAATTGTTTTTGTTTTAGGATTTTCAATTAGTTTTGACATCCTAAAAATTTTCTGTGAATACATAATTTGCTAAGTACTTCCGAAACGTAAAGAATAAATAGCAAAATTTGTTTAAACAAATAATTTATATAAAGAGGATTTGTGAAAAGTTTTCTTTACTTAGGTCATTTGAAAAAAAGTTTTTAAACATTTTCTGTACAAATTAAATTATTCCTTATTTTCTATGTATTAGTTAATTATCTTAATAGAAATAAGGAGTTGTTTTAAGATATATCTTTTATATGTGTATAAAGAAAATAAATTGTCTTTAAAAATGTTTTCATGAAAAGTATATTTTGTTTCATCAAATGAAATTTTTTTCTACTTAATACTTTTGGCAATACTGATAATATTTCATATTTACTTTTTCCATGTGGTTTTAATATAATGACAAAGTTTGTTTATTATTTGTTATAATAATTTTATCATTCCGGTTTTTAAAGTGGCTGTTATAGAAACAAGTAGATAAACATGTGTTAAACTTAAATAAAATCTTGAACATGCCACACGGTAGCAAAAACAATTGTACATTAACAATACATACATACGTTCATTCATCTTTAAGTGACTATATTTTTGTTATTATTTTCCTATTTTCTAGTGACATACTTGCATACTAACACACTGGCTCACTCACACTCACATTAAAAAAAACAAAACATCGCAAATGTGGGGAAAACAACAAAACAACTTCAATTAAACGTAGGCCATAGACACCTTAAAAGTTACTGGGAAAACACATGAAATCCACAATGACAAGGGGAGTTTGTTCGAGCGCCAATAAATTCATTTAAAACTAAAAGTGGGGAACAGTTTTATAATCAAACACAACACAACCAAATAAGTACCTTAAACAAAAACAGTGTTACCGATTGTGCATTAATAATTTAAAAGAAAAAAAACATTTTTTAAGGCAAGATTATTTTGGAATACAAATTTTATATTGAAATTTTTCAAAACCTATTACATCGTTGTCCAATCTTTTACAAAACTTTTTTTTTTGCTTTCTAAAAACGAAAAATTTGAAATCGTGTTATTGAGGTTGGATATCTCTTAAACCTAAGCCTGTTCCTTGCATAAACTTAAAAAAATGTAAATTTTTTCCTTCCCAAGATGATTAACTTTGTGCCGCTCCAGTACTCTCAGTGGTCAAACTGCATGCTTCGGCAAACGGTATTTACTTCCAGAGTAACAAATTTAATATAATTTAGTTTTTAAATAAATTTTTGATTTATGAACAAAATTTGTATAATTATTTAATAAATGTTTCAGTATTGTCACATATAGGCATATTTTTAAATTCTTATTGTTAGTTAAAGATCTGGTCTCAACTGGCTTTCACTTGATTCATTTAAAAATATATAAGAAAATTTTAAAATAATTTTTGTAGATAGGAAAAGTGCGGCACAAATTGGAAATTTTCTCTATTATTATCTTTAGTAAAAATTTTCTGAATATATTTTATTAATATAAAATTTTTAATATTTTCTATAAATAGTTTACGAAAGTGTCTAATAAAATTATATTTAAACTATGGCATCACTGCTTGAACTGTTCGTTAGCAAACCAAAATTTGTTGTGCGATGTTTTTGGTTGTTTGACGAATCTGGCCAGCAAAAACGCAATTGCTCGCATTTGACTCTTCTAAAGCCAACAGCTGCAACATTGGCAGGCTGGAAATTAGTTTGTGTTGAAAATGCCGACTAGACGGTCATCAAACTAACAATTGGCTGGTATTAAATCATTTAAAATTGTGCCAACGAAAACTGTGTTAACAATATACAAAAACGTCAAAATTAAAACGAATAAATGAAAGTAAAATTTAAAAGCGCAAGAAATTCTGTTCCGTCTTATACGCACATGTTCGATGATAGGATATTCGCAACATGTTCGAATTTAAATTTAAATGCGCTTAAACTTGTTTGAAGGAAATTACGCTTTTCCTTTCTTTTACTAAACTAACGGTTATTTTGATGTCACATAAAATATTCAGTCTGCGTTGGTTATTTGTCGGATTAAGTTTAAAGTTTACGGAATATCGAATAGAATAAAAGTTATACAAGAAAAATGTTACAAAAGAA
>NDXZ01018457.1:15187-34998 GCA_003055125.1 Paykullia maculata
CTTTAATATAGAAATCTTAAAAATTGTGTTTTTATGAAACAAATTTTAAAATTAAAAAATATACTCAAATATATAAAAATAAATAATTAAAATAAAAATTTAGTTTCTTTAAATATATTGTAAGGAAAAAAATCTTCTTGTTAAATTTTTAATACATATTAAATAAAAACGTATGTAAATCTGCCTTCAATGCATCAAATATTCTACCTTACATTTAAGTGCAAAAACATTTCTTTTTTAATTTAGAAATAAAAATAAAAACAATTTAAAATGATTTTTCGTGTTTTTAAAGATGAAAGAATATGTTCAAATATATTTTGTGTTTTTCCTTTTCTTTAAATCTATTTTATTATGTTACACATGTTTGAAATAGAAAAATAAAACCAAAACATATATGTACAAACAAAAAAAAAACCCCCCCATTTAAAACTATATAATTTTCAATATATTGCAAAGTGAAAAAGTAATAAAAATAATAAAGTAATAAAATATTTTAGCATTTTGTTCAGATTTTGTCTGAAAACGAATTTAAACAAAACAAAAAGAATCACGTTTGAATATTTAAGCAAATAATTTAAATACAACTAAAAACAAAAAAATAAATAAATATTTTAATGCATATTTTTTAATACAAACATACATACATTATGACATATTTATAAATATAATAATAGAAATGTTTATTATGTAAAATTAAAAATAAAATAATTTACATAATAGTGCTGCTAAAATCTACAAATTAAATGACAGAAACATTAAATTCTCTAAATTTAAAAATAAATTATTGCTTAAAATCTAATATAATATTATTAGAAGCAACAATTGGAAAAACTGTCTGTTTAGTGTTTAGGGAAATTGTTCACATTATAATAAATCTTATGGCCAAACGCTTCTTCTAGAAACCAGTGAATAGTAAACAAGAACGTTATTTTGTCATGTATTTTTGCAATAGTTTTTTGTAAGTAGTTTTAATATGTGTAAACATGTAGAAAGTTATTGTTTTTTTTAAACACAATTTCATTGGCCATCGTTAACTACAACTTTAACCACCTTCTTGTTAATAAATAAGTTATGCGCAAAAACTACGATTTATGTTTTAATACTGAATCAAATAAATTTTTTATACATTCCATTGAATTGAATAGTATTTAAGCCAAATTGTATTGCATTAATCGAAACCAATTGTAGTCGTAGAGGGCAAGGTCTACTCTATAAGACTGAAATGGTATAACTATTCGTCCCCTGTTTTTTTAAAGAGTTTTTTTTTTACTGGAACAACAACATGTTTAAATGTTTTGGACGGATCAATTGTTTTCTGAACATTTGTTCGATGATAGTCTGACCAGATTTTAGTAACTTGATTGGTATCATACCCTTCTTATTTCAACATATATACATTCAAACCATATCCCAGCGCAAGAGATATTTTCAAACATATGCAAAACAACCTTTCTATTTCTAAATGCACAATCCGCATTCAAATTCTTTTGGCATCAGTTCTTTTAAAGGAATACGTTGACTTTTTACAGTTACATCCTTTATAAAAAAAAAGAAAAAGAAAAATTCTCTAAGAAAGCACTTCTTTTCTTTTGTTGTTGTGAAAAAGACAAAAAAAGGCCAGAATATTGTATTCTTTTATTTTATTAAGATTATGAACGATTAAGTAAGTAATGTGTTAGCAAATTATTGTATTTGAATGAATTTTTCTTTAGAAATTTAGAAAATACCATAAATCTATTGTTTATGATATATTGTTTGTATTCACTTTTACTAAACAACACAACATAGTTTATGTTCTATGGTTGATTAGTTAAGGTTTTACAGTCATATAAAGAATATCTTGGCTGGCAGACAAATAGAAAATATTGGTTCTATTAGGTCGATTTTCAAAGGTACTGTACTGTGTTTTTCTCAATCTAAAGTGTTAGTTTTGCTACATATATGTATGTAAGTTTTGCCTTTCAACTTAAACAGTTTGCATTTTCGGTCTACGATTTTACTTAAATTCCATATAAAAGTAATTTTAAAATTAGACTTTAATGTTCAATAAAATTTGTATTTAAATCAAATTCTGCAAAAAAAAAACTTAGTTCCCGTATCAGGGCCACTTCCGAAATTATTGTATAAGAACAAAACTCAGCATACCTAGTTTTTTTAGGGTCGGTCCCTAACTTGTGCTAGCTGGGTATTCTTTTTATATGTATTTTATTTTTTTTACTATACCCTCGAAACGCTGCGGTAAAAATAAATTTTTTTTCATTGGCAGCGGCTGGGATACCGAACCATGATCGTAGCAGGGATGCAAACACATGATTAGCGCGATAACCATTTACTCTTAGCCGCATCCTCAATCACGGGAGTACGAATGCTCATGAGCAATAAAAATTTGCGAGTGTTAGCGTGTATGAGTAAAATTTTAGCGTTATTGTGTAAACTTTATTTTATTATTTGTTTTAGTAAAAATAATTACTTGACTTAGTTTTTGCTTGTCAGCATTTTGTGTGCGCAAATTTTTGTGATTGCAAGTTTTCACTCACTTGAGAATGCAGCAGCGTGTTGCAAATATGTTTTCCAACTATTTTGTTAAAAGCCCAGCTCTTAATTTTAATTTAAATAGGTTTTTAGTTTAGTTTTTAGGGTTTAATAAGGTAATATGTTTTTAAAAAAAAACTACTTTTGTAAGTGATGAACTCCTAAAGCGAAAATATATTTTTTTTTTAAATTCATTATATCATTTAGTGGTTAACTAAAATCAAGTACTTTAAATTTTACAAGGCTTTTATAATTATTGTAAAAGCAATAAAAATGTAAAAAAAAAAAATTATAAATCAATCAATACATTGGATCGAAAAAAATTAGAAATTAAACTAACAGTCTAACCTAAAATAGAGCGTAGAGCTTTGCGATGAATGACGTCTAGTGTTTACGCCAAAGTGACCTACCTAACTAAGAGCGTAAAATTTAACCAAATAAAAATGAAACAGTGAGAAAGCCGCTAAATTTGAAGTAAAAATCGCTAGATTGATAAAAAAAAGCTAAAATGGCATTAATTTTCAATAATAACAAAACCCAACGCGCTGTCAATGTCGGATTTTTCAATTGTAAGGCGCTGACGCCGCGCTATTCCGGTTTGCTTCATACAATTTGTATGGGCATGAGAATTTTTGACAGCTATATAACGTTTAGGGTGCGTACAGAGTCGCCGCTTATTGCCGAGCCGAGCCGAGCCGACTGACGCTTATTGCGAGAACTGTTCATGCGAGAAACAAGTTTGAGTGTACATAGTGGATGCGAGAATCAGCACTGATATTTTATCTATTATTTGTGTTTTATGTATGTTTGTATGCATTAAATTTTATTTTCAATTATAATTTTATTTAATTTTTATTATTTATTTGAATTTTTATTTTTTTGTTTAATTTTTATTTTATTTTTTATTATTTTTTTAATTTTTTGATTACATGTTTTTTTTACTTTTTCTTAAATTTTTGTTTTTAATTTTTTTAAATATTTTCCAAACAAGTTGAAATCATAACAGCATAACATAAACAATATTTTCGGCGCTGAAGTGCGCTTTGAAACTGTTTTCTCGCATTCAATCAGCTGTGCGCTCTGACCAGCTCGGCGCCCATGACCTGACCTGTTCGCGCTTATTTGTACTAATTTGTATAGTACCAGTTTTCTCGTATTGGTTCTCGCAATAAGCGTCAGTCGGCTCGGCTCGGCAACAAGCGGCCACTTTGTACGCACCCTTAGCGCACTGATTAAGGCTTGGCTGTAAAGGTTTGAATAGTTGATATAAAAATTAAACAAGTAAGAGCGCTATATTTGGCTGTGCAAATCTTAAATACCCTTCTTCATTTGTGGCCCATTTGGGCAATTTTTGAAATATGTCTGACAGTATATAATGAAGATAAATCTAAAACGTCCGAAATTGCAATTACCGATCAAAAAATTATATACCGATTGAAATGCATAGGAAATTTTTTGACTTTATTTTCCTTTAAATGTTTCAAATACTTGCCATTACATCACTTCCTCATACTAAACGTTTTTAATTAATTTTCATTGTACTTTTAAGCAAAATTTTAAAACTTGAAAGAATGTATTTAAGCAATAAGATTTACAAGGAAAACAAAATTTAGTTTTAATATTTTGCTGTTACACAGTTAATAAATGTAAACAAAAACAAAGTACTTTTTTTAATTTATCAAAGGTATGACCTACTAGTGAGATGACAATAACAAAAGCATTAAAACTGAACATAAAAACAAAAAGTTTTGGGCCACTAAAAGTGGACTTTTAAACCATCGTGTGCTACTAATGGAATCAAAAAACAAATTTTTGTTATTTTTACCAAAACTACTCTAAATGCAAAACAAACAAATATTTTTACTTTATGAAAAGAAAAAAAAAATCAGAAAATTCTAGTGTTTAGTTACTCACGTTTTATGTCGACGTGATTAATACACTCTACATTTGTTGTTGACGGTAGCAGTACGCATGACTTAGCGTTTGTGATATGTTTTTAAAATTAATTTGCATAACAAGAAAATTCAAATTATTAGAGATGTCACATATTTCGATTGGAATGGTTTTAAGTTTAAACTTTTTTATCTCATTCCTTTAGATTTGGTTTATTTTCTGCGTTTTTTTTTGTATTACAAAAACTTCTTCACTTTAGGGCGCCACATTAAACTGTTGCCATAAGTAAAGCTTAGAAGCTAATATTTTTTTGCGTTTCTAAATAAATATTAATTTTTAATTGTTTATTGATATTCGGTTAAAAAAGAAAAATGAAATCGAGTTTTTAATAAAAACAAATTTTATATTTTTGTTGCAAAAGTTGTATGTGACAAAAATTTTAAAAATATAGCAATGACAGCACGGCCTGTCGGCTTTACCAATAATACAAACTATTCGATATCGGTCGGTTTTTTAATAATAAAAACCGGTTTAAAGTTTCAGTTTTTTAAAACTTGAATCTTAATAGAGAAAATCTTTACTTATTTTATTTAAAAAATTAAAAAATAGCTCTATTTTGATTTAAAAAAAAACCTTTTAACCTTAAGACCGTAGAAGCAAAATTTATCTGTGTATCATGCCACATGGTAGTGTAACTATTAGGAATTTGTGTTTATTTAAAGATAATTTATTATTACAAAAATAATAAATTAAAAAAATTAAATTTTAAGTATTGATTTCCTCTTTTTGTGCATTTTTTTCTGACATGAATTCAACTATTTATGTATGTTTTTCCATTTTTCTTGCCATTAAAATATTTTGTTGTTGAAACGAATAAAATAATTTATGTTTATTCAAAAAGAAGCCTCATTATGTATTTTTTTTCCTTAAGTGACTAAATTTTTTCTTTTATGTGGAAGTTTAATTATGGAGTTACCAAAATATAAAAAAAACTTTGTTTTGTAATGAGTTAAAACGATAGAACACAGTAGTGGCACTACATACCTTTTGGCATTTAAACTCATTACTTTAACACGGCGATATCATTAGAGGCAAGTTCTATCCCGCTCCCCTTACACTCGCTTGCAAATGGGATTTGTGGAGTCATTACTTTAATTACTTATTATCAACAAATAAAGCAGCCCTTTGTTCCCTTCCGATGGATGGGCATGAAAGCGAAGACAAGAACGTGGTCAGAGACAAGGATAAATGACAGAAAGATCTTAACAGCTGGTGAATTTCGTTCTCACTAACCAGGAAAAAGTATAGAGTAGTTAAAAGGGAGAAATCCCAGTTGCTAATAATATAAAATTGTGAGTTAAATAGATGATATTTATATACAACAGCGTAGTACCGATCAAAGAGTGCTGAAGATGAAACCGTAGCTGGTTTCGAAGGTGCATTACATTCGGCTAGTATAGTACTCGATTTTTCATAATATTCTAAACAATAATCACATGAACTAAAAAGCCTGACAATATTAATTAAAACAATTAATAAATTTTACTTGAATTTTCTATATAAATTAATAATTTATAAATTAAAAATTTTCATGTAAATTTCTTTAAACATTTTTTTTTAGTAATTTTCACTTTTTTTCTTTAACATACAAACCACAATACTTTTTAACGTTTTGTTTTTAAATGTGTTATTTATTTTTAGACCTTTTGAATTTATATATTTTATTTTTGTTATTTCGGCTTTGAGGTCCTCTAATTATAAATTAAAAAACTCTGTTTTGTTTTTTATTTATTTTATGGGTTTATTTGTATGTTGTTTTTATTGAGAGAGCGACTTTTGTGACGTAGATGCGTAGAGAGAAAAAACTTTTTTACAACCGGAATGCGTAATCTTGTTTTTATAATTCTTGGTATTATACGACTTCCTTAGAACAAAACTGAGGTTTGTTACTTTTGTACGTTACGTTTTACAGAAACGCTTAGAAAAAACCTTTTGAGTCAGTTTGAAAACCTTAATGAAATTCATAAACATCCGTCAAAAATATAATTACTTATACTTAAAGTATGTTAACCCAAATAAAAATCATAACAACTATTTAAGTGGCTCCTAACAATTTTTGGCAGCTTTTTTTTCTTTTTATATAACTGACGAATAAATTATTACGATTCACATTATAATCTTGTTATTAGAAAATTTCTTCTAACTAATGCAGACGGTATGGTATACTCGTTTAAAAGTATGTTATTGAGTAAGAGCAAGACATTACCCAGTTTTTGCTGGGTTTTTACTGTTCCTTGCTCTTATATTAGGGCTATAGTAAAAAAAAAAACTTTTACGCCTCTAAAGTTATCAGTAAATTAATAAAATTTGCAGTAAATTTATTTTTGCGGAAATAGTGTTTCTATCGAGTTCTGTTAACTCTGGCTTCTGTTTAAGGCCACAAATAATTTTATATGTTTTAGGTTAGGGTTAAGGGTACTGCATGGTCAGGATTTCTTATTTATTGTTTCTTATAGAGAATATCAAATTTCAGTAAAGTAAAATTTTAATAAACATTTTATTAAAAAAAATATTGAAAAAAGTTTTAAAAAGGTTTCTCTGGAGAAGCGACATTCCTTGACAAATTTAGATTTTTTGTTTATCAGAAATCTTTTTGATTTGCCCTAATAAATAATTTTTGTTTAATTATTTATTTTATACAAACACACAAATATGGTCTTTGAAAGCTAAAATTATGGTTTTCGTTTTTCAATAAAACTTGTTATTTGATATCCGATGAGCTGACTGTGAATGAATTTGTTATTGTTATAAAAAAAACAAACAAACAAAAGTGCAAGAATGACATTAATTAAACAATATTTGTGAAAAGGTGCAAAAAAACATTTGTAAGTTCAACAGCAACAATTCAATATTTAAACAACAACAAATATATATATATAAATAAAATTAATTTGATAAATTTACTTTTTATACTGGGGGGGCTAGATGTTTAATATTGAAACAAGAACAAAAGGAAAACATTTATTTTATTTTCTAAAACATTAACCAATCCTAAGCAGTCGCATTAATTTAAAAGCAGGGTTTAAAATGCTACCGTCAACATGTATGAACAGCATAGCAAACAGCTGCTTTTCCATACATGTTGACGGCAGCATTTTAAACGCTGTTTAAAAGTAGAAATTATTGTAACGTTTTATTACACGTCTGCACAGCATTCAGAAGTTAATTTTTTTCTTTATCAATATTTAAAAATTTAAACAAATCTAGACAGTTGAGTTTTTGGTTACAAAATTTAGGAGTTTCTCATTTGTAAAAATATTTTAAAAAATTATGAAAGATTTTTTCTTTAAAAACCTATTGAATGAATTAACTGCATAAATATATAAAATGCAACGCCATTGGCCCCTTTATTTTTGGTAAACTTTATGTATTTTATTGTTTTTTTTTTTTTGGTAACAAAAATTGATTTAAAAAATAAGTAATTTTGCTACAATTTTTATTCCAATTTGCTCCACTGTACTAAGGTACTTTAGAGAACCTTTTAATGAAAGTGCAAATGATTTTTAGCTAAATCGTTTTTTTTTCAGTTGATTGATTTCTCTGCAGCACCACAATTTACTTTAAAAGAATATTTATTTACACATACATACATACATTATTATTACAAATTGTTTGTGAAAAAGACGTGCTATTGTTTTTTTTAATATTATTATTTTTTAAGTTTTATTTGCTTTTCTTTGTTCTGGCAGTTAAATTCAAAATGAAAAACAGATTGAATTCAAATGAAAAATACATAATATTTGTAATTGAGTAATAAAATAAAACATAGATTTTTTTAATTGAAAATATATATTTTAATACGGGAATAAAGTATAAAACCTCTCCCTTTGTTTGCGAATAAAAAGTAAGAAAATGTCAATAGAATTAATTTGATTTGATATTAATTTGATATTTTTTGCTTTTTAATTAAAAAAAGTCTCTTTTATACTTATAGCGATATGTCTTGAATTCAAATATAAATATTATGTAATAAGCCGTTTTTCCAGGCCAAAGTGTCTTTACAAATGATGCAAGAGTCTATAAAAAAAAAACATATTAAATCAATTTTTAACAGCAATACGGTTATTATATATTTTCTAAAACATTTTTCTTGTTCATACATACATACATACATATATGCATATTTATAAATTACCAACTCATTATTCATCATACACCTAAAAGTTTATTGCAAAACGTTAATAAACTCAATACCTTTTAGTAAAATTGAAAATTTTCTTTTTCTTTCGTTTTTTTTTTTTTTTTTTTAATAAATAGAACGACAGACACTTATTAATAATATAGATTAGATGAAAGTGTAAAAAGTTTCTTTAAACACAAGTCTATTGAACATACATTAACTCAAACAAATTTGACACAAGAAGAACATAAAAAAAAGAAAAATAAATAAACAAAAAAATATGAAAATCTATTGATTAATATGTCTTGACGATATGTCTTAGCAAACAAAAAAAAAAAAAAACACTCGCTCGCCCACACATTCACATGAAATCACACATAAGGCTTTAGGCATATATAAAAAATGTGTATTAAACAAACAAACATACACACTTACATACTAAAGGAATTCACAAGCAAATTCATTTATTTGCCTTTACTTAAGCGTATGCTTTAATACATTTGATAGTGCTGTAGGACGTAATTTTTGTTACGACAACAGAAAAGCGAATGTACTAATTTTGGTTATGGACGGTTGTGTTAATGGTTTATTATTTGTTGTTGTTTATATAAGCATCTAACGATTTAAAAAAAATTATCATCAGTTATTAAAGTTCGGCAAGTAATTTAAGTAAAAAGAAAATGTTAACAAGTTCCTCTGTAGATTTTCCTTTTGGCCAAGTACAAAAGAGGAGTATGTTCATATGCCTACACTTTTATTAGCCAATTTTATTATTTATTTTTTTAAATACTTAAAAAACAAAAATGTTAACATTTTGAAATAAAAAATACACTATGAAATCAGGTCCAATGAATGAACTGTGTTTTTATGAAAGCTGTCATTTATTGTTTTGGATTAAGTATTCGACTGTTTTGTTTTCTCATTATGTGGAATTTTGTTTTATTCACTTCTTCGATTTGCAAAACAGAAAATAAAAACAAATTGTAAAGCGTTAAAATTCGATAAATAAAAATTTGAAATCTACTTTAAATTATTATTAATCAATAATTATAAGAGATAAAGTGATTGGCTTAAATTACGTGATTTAGGCGTGATTATTCGTTTATTATTAATATATTTGTTTCAACCACGAGAGCATATTTTAGCGTAAGTAAAAAAATCCGTATGAGTAAAATTATAGGGTGATTCATTCTTATTATACCCTTTACCACAGGTGACAAGGGTATATACAGGGTATCTGGTGGCAAATTTATATTTAAAAAAAAAATACGATTATTTCAAAAAGTAATAAACGGTGAGGGTGGCGCCGCATTTTGCCAATCTAGCCGGACATTTGGTGAAAAGTGAAATTTAAGAAATGTAAAAATTAAAGTACGCAGCTCGACAGACAACAAAATTTTGCATCGTATAGTAAATTTTCAAAACTTTTGCTTGAGATTTGTCGTACCTCCCTTTACTAAACAAAAGTATAGGAAAACTTAAAAAAGTTTAAAAAAAGTAGAATTTTTCAGAGGTAGGATTAGTTCTTCTTAGGAAAACTTTTTTCCCCTTAATTCGATTTTTCTTATCTTCAAGCTTTACTAGCCTACGACTACAACACATATTTCTGCCAAGTTTCATTGATCTAGAAGCACTCAATAACTTTTAAGAAGCAATATAAACTAAAAAAAAAGTGATTTCCGGCTAGATTGGCAAAATACCCCTATGTGCGCCGTTGGAATTATCGATTGTGCGGATTTGTCAGTCACGATGTCGCAGAGGTCGAGTAAGCATCGCGCGTTCGCGTTTTGTGAAATAATATTAGAGCGTTTTCGCACTGTAAATTCCATTTTTTGGAGCGACGTGGCTCATTTTCACTTAAACGGCCACGTCAACAAGCAAAACTGCCGTTACTGGTCCCCAAGAACCCACAACCCTCGATGGAACTATCAAAAACCATTGCATTGCCCCAGGGTAACTGTTTGGTGTGCCACGCATGAGTTAATTTTTTTTCGAAATTTCTCGAGGTCAGGCAAACAGTGTGTTCAATTCGACGAAAGACATCTGGATGTGTCCTCTTTAAAAAATAAAATCCGTATTTTCATTTTATCGTTCAATGCTCTTAACAAAACTTTGTGTCAATTATTACGCTTTTTATTTAAGTTTGAAAATATAAATCTGCCACCAGACACCCGTTATAAGTTTGTCATTCCATTTGTAATTTCTACAATATCCATTTGCGACCCCATAAAGTATATGTATATATATTCTGAATCCTTATAGATAGCGAAGTCGATTTAGCCATGCTCACCTGTCCGTCGGTGTATCTGTCTGTCTGTTAAAACCAACTTTTCTCAGGTCCCCGATGTTGTACGGACCCGTTACTGGTATCAAACAATCAGAAATCCCGAAATTCTTGCTATTGAAAATCACCAAAATCCGACAATTAACGAGATATAAGCAAACAAAATTCTTTTTTTTTTTTTTACACAAAAATGATTATATTTGTGTATAAGACATGCCTTTAAGGGAAGTTCAAAAGAAAAAATATTTCCGAGATCTAAGCAAAAAAAATTTTTTTTTACACAAAAATTATTATATTTATGTGTAAGACATACCTTTTTGGAAAATTTAAAAAAAATTTACTATAAAAAATCACAACAAAATCAAGTTTTCTAAGCCTTTACATATACATAAGTATACATATACACACATACATACATCCATAAATACACGTAGTGAAGGGTATATAAGATTTGGCACAGCCGAATGTAGCGCTCATACTTGTTTTTTTATATTTTTGAAATTTTTTTTAATCAAGTGGATTTTTTACTCGTAAACGTAAACATCACGATCGAATTGCTTATTGAATATAATATTTTCCAAAAATCATTTATTTGCTGCTTGTACACATATTTATGTTTGCGAAAAGTCTAAAGCTGATGCGTAATTCCACAGAAAAAATATTTATCTTGTTGTAAAGGTTATGGCGGCACCATTAAAAGTAATTTTCTTAATGCGCTAAATAGAAAATTAAAAAAAAAAACGCATTAAATTAAAAAAGGGGCGTTTTTTTGAGTTGACCTAAGATGACCTGATTCACTGTTTTGTTGTTTATTGCTTAAAAATAGTTTCTTTTAGCACAAAAAAGATGATATGTCGCGGCCTCGAAAAACAAATACTTAATGTAACAAACCCTCGTTGTAACGAATAAGTTGATTTTAAAAATGAATTACTTTTAAAGACAAATATTAGGTATTTTTATATATTTAATACAATGAATTTAAAGAAAAACCAGCAGGAAAATTAATTTGACCCTATGGATTAAAATATTAAATATTTATCAACAACGATTGCATAGAATAATTTTTGCTTTTAAAGTAATTTATTGTATCAGAGATACTAATGTTATGCCTTAACCTTTTACATATAAAGGCTTTAATGCTTTATCGTATAGATTTAAGAAATCTACACCCTTATGTCCAGACATAAAGAGGTCATGCATTAAAAAAAAAAATCAATTCTTTTAACTTATATGTAGCCAAAACTATTTAACTGACACAGTCACGCATCGAGGGTAAGAAAAAAGTTATTTGTTTCATTCATAAAACATTTTAGATAAATTCTCTATTTATATATAAAAAAAAATATATATAGAAAATATCTTTGGTTTTTTTTTGCCCAACCTATATTTAAACGAAATAATTTATGAAATTATTTCAATTCTTTGTTTTGTTTAATTTTTATACAAATTACAAATCTCATAAATTATTCATAATAAAACATTTAAATAATTGTTTATACAAGAAAATACAAAACTAAATCTTATTTTTAATAAAATTTTCTGCCAAATTTGGTTGCACAGTTAATATAAATTAAAATGCAATAAAGAAAAAAACGCAATAATAAATGGCTATAAATGTGTGAAATAATCAATTAAAAAACAACAATTTTGTAGAAAAAATTTCGATGAAAAATCTACAGATTGTTTAAATATTAAGTGAAATTATCTTTTGTTGTATTAAACAATTAAATGCAATTAAAACAAATAAAAGAAAAATATTTTCAACAAAAAACTTTTTATTTAAACATAAAACGTTTATTTTTATAAAGCAAAAATTAAATATATTAATTTAATAAAAAAATATATAAAACTAATAAACTGTTAATAAAAATAAATTACTTTTAAATGACAAATAGAATTAAATTAAATTAAAAGACTTAAGCTGTTGTTTTTTTAACAGGTTTTTTTTTTTTTGTAAAAAGTTGACTTTTTAATCTGGGACTTAATTAATTTTTTTAAGAGAAACCAGAGATTGCCGAGAACAAAAATTTTTATTCAAAGACATTTTCAAGTTTGCCATTTCGCCCGTAGCTTTAAAAGATATTTGTCTTAAATCCAACGAAATATATATACTGAGGATATGGTTTTACTTAAAATAAGTAAGAGCACAAAAAAATAGGATTCAGTCGTCGCTTTTTTTGTACGTAGTATATAGAGTATTCAATTCCTACTTGTTTCTTTACTTAACGCTCTTTTCCATTTAAATTTTTTGGTCCAGAATAATTTGAAAATATTTTACTTCTAGACAGATTCTCACCTCCTTTCCATTTTTTTCTTTTTATGCTTTCGGGTAAAAAGGAAAAGTTTGGCCTTTTTGGATTCACTTAAAGCCCGTTACATTTGGGCCTGTTTAACAGTTGCCCCACGACTCTTACACGGAATCTATCAGTGTGAATACGAATTTACTTCCAATCAATCAGGGGTGTCATAGAATCCAAAAGCTGTCGAAGTTGGATTTAAAAACGACAAATAAGTACGTCTATGTCTTAAATTCTCATATTTTGGTTTTATGTTCGAATCGGATTACTAATTTCAAATCGAATATAATCCGAAGATATTGAAATTTATATACAACTAGGTTATAACCCGCTACTTCGTTAGCAAATTTTCCAATATTTATTTAACATTAAAATTCTGTTGGAAAAGTAATTTTTCTTATACTAATATGATTTCTATCTGTTTATCTTAAATAAAATCCATAGCCCCTTATTTTACGTTTCCAAACTCATAAACTCATAAAAAATACCCTTAAAGTTGAAAAAGTATCTTTTTTCGCCTATTTGATTTCCTTTTTTAGGATCAATAGGCCCTAATTTCACATTTCTTAACTCATCAGGTAAAAAAATTAAAAAAAGTACAAAAATCTGGAGTGCCATGATTCCATCTACTAGTCCTGGACCTAACGGGGCAATGCGCCGTGATAACTCCCACAATGCGCCTCAGACCTCCCTTACCAAGAAGCAATCTGGTGTTGGCTATGTTCAGACCGGGCCATAAGGCCCTTGACACCGCACAACCACCCCTGTCCTTCCAGGCACGGTCAGTTCGTTCCGACGACCGTCTCCCTATTCGACCGTAGAAGAAACCCAAAGGAGGTTTCACATCACTCCTCTCAGACGCCATGCTCATCGCAGATCCGCACCTTGCAAGTTCGTCGGCAATTTCGGTGCCTTCGATCCCTTAATATACTGGAACCCAACACAGTCTGATGTCGAAAAGACCCATCATCCAATTAATAGCTCTTCTACAGTCGTGGACCAGCCTTTACCTGACACTGTGTCCCTTTAAGGCTTTAAGCGCCGCTTGACTGTCCACATACAGAGTAACCTCCCTTTCCTCAGTCACGTGTTCCGTTATCAGAGCCGTCGCCCTTAGAATCTCAGCCTGGAACACGCTGCCAACTAAGTGAATGTGGAAACTAAGTGAAGGTGTAATATAAAGCATCTAAAAAGAAAACGAGAGACTTATAGGTCTGAAATTCTTGTAGCCGGAGTGGCTCGGTTACCCTGATGGGTTAGTTTAACTATTTATATTAAAAGAAACCAGACACAGTTTGTTTCAAAACAAAAACAATGCTCTGACCCCCTGGTGCAGGGGTATATTTTAAGGCGAATACTTTTATTTTTTGTACATTAATAATATTTAAAGATGATATTTGATTTAATGGTTAACTTGCAAACTAATAGATTAATAGCATTTGAGATTATTAATGCTAATTTAAATTAGATTTAAATTGTTCTAATTCAGATCTTAAAAGATTTTCTTGGCACTAAAAAAAGGCTAAAAGATTATTTTAAACACTAATGTGACAAACTAAGAACTAAAATGAAGAAAAGATTTTATTTAATTTCAATTTTATTATTTTTTTTTTTATTAAAACTACAACAACTCTAAATATCTCAATAAATTTTCTTTATTATTTTATGTGCATGTAAAAAGAAACTAAAATGGTAAAGAATTTAAAATATGTTTTAAACATAAGAACCTATTAATTTCTATTGAAAAGTAATAACAAAAATTAAGTGGATTTCTTGAAAAATACAAAAACAAATAACGCAAAATTAATACATTTTTTATTTTAAAAGTAAAACATACATAAAACGTTTACAACTTATAATTAAAAATTATTTGAATTATTTTTCCCCCAAAGAAAAAGTGATTAAAATTTTATCGATTTTTCAAGTTGAAAAAATTTTAATTCAAAATTTACACTATAATTTATGTTGCAGTTTAGCTGCAACAACTAAATTGATGTAATATTTTTTAGACACGTTTTGGGTCATAATTTAAAAGCTGGTGAGGTGTGTTTTGCCACAAGCCATATGGTCTTACAAATGAAATTGATTGAGAGAGAGCAAACAGAAGTGCAATTTACAAAGTGTAACCATTAAGTAAATAGACAAAATTATGAAATGTTTTTTAATATTTAAATAAAAAGTAAAATTAAAATTTCTAAAGTCTTAAAGATTACATTTTAAATAAAATTTTACTTAAAATAAGACAGTTATAGAGAGAGCATTAAAAATAAACGAAAGAAATTTAAGCAGCAATGGAAAAGTTTTTACGATTTTTTTTCTTAACAAAATTTGATTATTTTTACTTTTATTTTCAAATTAAACTTTTATGACTTACGATTTAATTCTGACTTTTAAGACTCTTTTTGTATAGTAATTACTTTTCATTTTGTAAATTTACTTTTGGCCCACATTGTGTCCAAAGAAGCAAACACACACTCTTTGTGCTCTATAGATTTAAAGTTTTTTTCATTTAAAAATGCGTGTGCCAATAATAAGAGTTTATAATTTTTTTTTTGCATTTTCAGAACTTAATAACAATTTACCACATACAAGTTTCTTAACAAAAAAAAAAAAAATATTATAGAAATAAACAAATTGCTTAAATATTAAAAAAAAAAGAAAAATTGTAACAAAAAAACTATAAAAAATACAATCTACCTTAAGGTTAAATGCTCTTAAATCACTGTTAGTGACAAGTGTATACCAAACATAAGCCTAAGAAAAAAATAGATAAAAATGCGCAATAAACAGCAACAATAAAAAAGCCATAAATTTGTTAACACAAGCCTCTGTTTTAAAGCTGTTCGAAAAAAAAAATATTTAAGCCAATAAAAGCAGTTAATTTTGTGACAGACAACTCGAGCCTACATTGGATTTAATAAACAACAAAAAAAAAAAAAACTTGGCAATGAATAAAAAATTTTAAATTTGAACATACATGCTGATATGCAGTTTTGGATTATAAAATTAAATGGTAAGTTGAAAAGTTAATAAATTAACATCTGCTGGGTAGTATTTAATTTGTAATTAATTATATGTATTAAATTTTAATTATAAATTTGGAGTAAATGTTATTTGTTTACAAAACTTAAAAGTGAAGGGATTCAAATTGAAAAATTTAATTATTTAATTTATTTAATTTAAACTAAAATATTCTTCATCAAAAAAAAAAATTAATAAAAAAAAAACATACAAAACTTTTGTTATAAACTACTACTAGAGAGCTTTTTATATTAACTTCTTCTAACTCAATTTTTTAAATCTTAAATTGACTTTCGAATCAAACCGTAGAGTTTTTGTAATTAAAAAAATTTAATATTTTAAAAATAAAAAAGCAAAAAAAAGAAACGTAAAACTGTTTGAATTTTAATCAAAGAATAGATTAATTTAATATGTAATTAAATCTCCTTAGTAACATTAAATTTAATTGTTTTTGAATCTTCATAATAATTATAATCAAAATGTGTTTGAGATCTTCAAGTCTCTGGGAAATTGATAATTTATGTGTCACTTACTTGGTTGTGCAACTACTCAAGCAACAGAGTCTGACTTTACCTCGACTTGAATAGTTGGATTTGGTAGGAACATTTTTCAAATTTCAGTCACTTTGGCCCGGTTTAATATATTTTTGATATGTATATATTTTTGATCACTAGCGGCCGTATTTATAACAAAAATTTACAATGGAGTTAGCATAAGTGTAGTTTTTAAGGTTTTTTTTTATTCATCCTGCTAAACTCATAATAACTTAAAATCAAACTCTTATTATTGGCAGCTAGAAATTCAATATAAATGAACTCTTAGCCAATACTCTGCTTAGCCAAATCGGCTTGCTAGTGAGCAGAAAGTTGTGTGCGATGTATACGTAGCTTCTAATTTTTCGTTATAGATACGGCCGTAGATTTTTAAAAAATTTACAGACCTTGCAGTCGTACAATAACTCGTTGCTTTGAATCTTCTTTCCAACGAAAAATGTATGTGCAACAAACTTTTAGGCGTTAAAAATTGGTAGGTCTTGATAATGTTGATATTTGGACAGATCTTAACCAAAAGTTGTCGTATATTTCCCAAAAAAAAAAAACAACTATGTAGTGTTAATCGTTTTTGAATAAAATGTGGTCGGATGATGATACAGCCATATTATATGGAAAAACATTTTGTCGTGATCAAAAATAATATGATTATTATTTAAAAAAAAATTTTTTTATACAATTTAAGAAGCTAAAATTGGTGCTTAAGTAGTATAAAGAAAACATTTTCACTGAAAGAAAATTTTAGAATTATGCAATTAAAATCATATTGCAACCCTAAAATAAACATATGTTTAAGGTTTTTGAAATAATTTTATTTTTTTTGCGTCATATAATTTATAGTACAAAACATATTTTCTGCTTTTATAGGAGAAAATATAAAAAATTTACTTTTGTAGTTAATTTACATGCGAAAACTTACGGATCATTTATTTTCGATGCCAAACACTTTTTCTTTCTACATTTTCTTTTAGGCTTAAATGCCCCATTTAAACAAATGGTGAAAAGTTCATGAAAAAACTATATATATTTTAAAGTATTTGCATTGTGCACTTTATTTTACCCAGCGCAATGATGTTGAAGTGTTTTTTTTTCCTTATCTTCGTTTTAAGTGTGTTGCAAGTGTAAAATATTGCCAAAATAAAGTGGCATCAGTGCTACCCATTCATTCATTCATTTAACTTTTATGCAAAACTATGCAAACGAAGTTTTCATTCGCTTTTCACAGCCACTAAATATATATTAAGAAAAAAAAGAATAATAAAGAAACACTGTCTTTTCAATGCTGCTATTGAAACTGTTATACGAGTTATTTGTTGTTTCAGCCACGTTAATTTTTTATTTTGTTTTTTTAGTTTAGTTTTTTGGCAGTTTAGTTTTTTATATCTAAACTATTCTTTCTTTAATTCTTTCCACTTTCAAGTTTTTGTCTAACGACAACATCAGCATGATTTATTATTTTATGAAAAGGTTAAAAAAATGTCCGCAGCAACTTTATACAAGTTGCATGAGCACAATTTGAAAATAGTAGCAAAAAGTTTTTTGGGTCCCATTTTTATTTACCAACATAGAATGGTGAATCTGTAGCCTTTAGATTTATCTAAAATTTACGTATTGCAATATAAACTACTTTTTTTGATATTATTTATCAAAACAAACTGGAAAACTTTACACAAAAACAATGAAATCACATATCCGCACCTCCGATTAGTAAATTTGTTCAAAAGCTCGCTCGACTATTATTTAGGCTAAGAGTTGTGGGTTCGATTCCGGGAAGAAACTTGGTGATGTTACACTAAACTGGGAAAAGTCATCGTTGCTTCACTCAAAATTTTAATTTAAATATTTACTAATTCAATAAATTCCATAAAATATTAAAATCATTAAACAACGTAATAAAAAAAAAAACATTTTTCTGCGTTTAATTTAATTTATTGTCATTTGACACGTCTGTATATGTTTTTAACATGTCACTAAATATTTAAATATACATTTGACTAATAGCTACAGACAATACATACAAATAAAAAAATGCGTAAAACGAGCTTATGTATAGGTATATATATGAATGTGTATGTTCATGTAAATATATATACTTTTTTTAGACAATAATTGTTTTATGTTTATGTATGTCAAAAACATTTATTTTTCCAACGAAAATGTTGCCATTGAACGATATAAATGTAATAAATATTATTGACAGCCTAGACGGTTTAGACAGATTTAAGGAACTGATATAAAACGACAGAAGTAAAAAGAAAATTAAAAATTTAATAAATTTTCAGTAATAAATTAAAAATGTTAATAAGATATTTAAAAAAAAATTTTCAAAGTTAATTGAAAATACTCATAAAAGTTTTTTTTTAGGAAAAAATTAAATAATTAACAAATTAAAAATGTAGTTACATAGACTTTGAAGTAACAATAAAATTATCAAATAATTTTTAAACAATTTTATTATATAAAAATTTTTTTCAGAAAGTAATAAACCAAAAAAAAAAAAAAATTTAAATAAAACAAAAATTTTAAAAATTAAAATAATTAATAAAAATTATATAAAAATAATAAAAAAAAATAAAATATATACAATAAATTCAATAAATCAAATTACACTCCTCGCCACTTGAATAGCTTACCTAAATAATTTTTTTGTTTGGCTTAATATCTTACAAACCAAACGTGATAAAGACAAAATATTTTTTTTATTTAAGCTTTTTTTATTCCAAATCGAATGCAAAAACATTGGTTTGGATATCTTTATTGGTTAATTTTGTATGAATTTTTAACTAAATTTATTTAAAACAAGTAAGAGGCTATGCCGAATCTTATATACCCTTCACTACGTGTATATATGTTTGTATCGATGTGTGTATATGTACACTAACATGTCCGAAAGTGTTAGAAAACTTGATTTTTTATGATATTAAAAAACAGACGGACAGACGGACACAAATTTTTTTCAATATATGGATACTTTTGTTTTTACTTCTTTATTTTTTTGCGGCAACCCTGATATGAAAAAAAAACTCATGAGAAAAGCAAATACATCATGTTGT
>NDXZ01018470.1:0-12265 GCA_003055125.1 Paykullia maculata
TGGTGTTGTGTTTGTTGTAGCAATGAGTTTACCTTGTTTAGTTATACCATGATGGAGACTCTATGTAATGGAATAGTTTGTTGGGATACTTACAAAACATAGCAACGTCTTATTATTTAATGTATGTAAATAAAATAATTTATTTTTCTTTTCATAACAACAAAAACTCTAAACAATAAAACAAGGATATAATATAAAATGTTTTGGGGTATAAGCGAAACATTAGATTTGTTAAGCGAATATTTAAATATTTTTAAAAATCAAGATGAATTTTCGGGGCAGATGAATAATTTTGATCACGCAGATAACCAACACAAAACTGAAGACAATGAGAAAAACCAATTCAAAAGGCAAATAAATATACTTCTATTTGGAGCAAATGATCCTAGACATATAATTAAGACAATTGCTAAAGTCTACAAACACAAATCGCAAGGAGAAATACCAATTTTAAACTTCTACATAGTCGATGGCTGCATGGAAATAGTGGCACGAAATTTAGTACTACTTGGTTTAGCATTTGAAAGTTCTGAAATTTTAAATCTTCGAACTAAAGTACATCTGTTTATGGATATATATGGCAATGCATTAACAAGGGCGTCATCTCAACAGTATTTGGTAGCTAAGGCAAAGTCGTTACTTAAGGCTGTCACCAATGAAGATTATCTTAAAACAATTTCACCACTGCTAGATATTAGTCACATTAAATATAGGGAACGTGATGCTTTAGAAAATTCTTTTAATTTTTGGATGTCAAATGATGCGTCCAATTTTAAAATAAAAGAATATTGGAATTTTCGTCTAAGAAAACTAATGGGAACTCGTTATGACTATCGAGAAGGACAATTTGATTGGGATCTTAATATGGTTTTAAAGGATCGCGGAGGAAAGCAAATATGCTCGCAAGAATATCGTCATTGGCGTGAAAATGGTATTGCCTTTACATTTCCCGAATACGAGTACACCAAACCGAATAAAACACTTTCAGCTGGACTAATTCGTAATGGTAATATGTTCATTCATCAAGGTTATGTTGGAGACCTTCAAACTGGGCCATATGCAGCATTTGGTTTAAAAACTAACGATGAAAATATGAGTAAATCCATGCACGGACAAAACGAGTATCGTTCAACTGATGTTACGGAGCGTAATTTATTGGAATTGTTTCATGAATTAGCAACACAATCTTTGTACATACATAATGACAGTTTGTCGCGCAAATATGGTATGATGCGTTTTCAAATGGGCAAATGCCTACCACCTTACAATGTCTTTGATATAGAAACTACAAGAGAATGTGACAAACCTTGGATTTTTATTGATGGAATTAAGATTAATTTCTTATCGCCAGATGTTATTTTAACACTTCAGCAAAATACTTCAGATCAATGGTCAAAGTTCTTTGACATAGTCTTTGTTGGGCATAATTATTTTACATTTCTCAAAGATGATTTTGTCAATGTTTTAAGTCCGCAATCCTTATTGATTATGGAAACGAAATTATTATCAACAGCCCGAAAAGAAGAAGTACAAACTTTTGAGGATAAACTTTTAAATTATGCCAAACGAAACAATTTTGAAAACACTATTAATTATAATGCGATCAACTCGAAAAATGCATTTTTTAAATTTAGAAGTGTTTCTGATAAAGTATCTAAATAAACATTCTTAGAATATACAATGCATACATATGTAAAAAAATATATATAAAAACATAAAAACTTGATTTGAAAAAATAAAAATTACAGAAACATCTACATTAGGGTGATTCACCCTGAATGTGTAAAGCGTTTGCGCATAAAAAACTTTGCGTTTTATGATAGGGATACCGTCAGAGTCGATAACGTCAAAAAATTCGACTCTGCATATAAATCTATTACAAATTTACGCCTTTGAAATGTGTCAAAAACTGTCGTTAGTATTTTATTAAAAATCACAATTTAAAAAATGGAAAACATGAAGTAAGTCGCCTAACCATATTCACCCCTATTCCAGTTGTCGCCGTCAATGTCAACGTCATTTTAGTATATCAACATCACTGTTCTTCAACGTCAACATCAATTCAATAACAATTTTGCATTTTAAACCGACCCTCTGACGACGTTGACTATTTATCGTTTATTTCAATGTTACAAAAACACATCCCTAAATTTTTTAGTCAGTTGACGTATTTTGTTTGGAAAAAAACATGAAGTAAATCTGAATTCACCCATTGTGTCTGAACAAAACTTTGTCCGGAAATTTTTTTTTATATATTGAGTTTCAAAAAGAGAGACGTCAAACTCAATATAAAAAAAAATTATTCGAACAAAATGTTTGTTCAGACACAATGAGTGAATTCAGCTTAAGTCCCCTAACCATATTAGTTATATTTATAAATGTCTTGTAATTTGTTAAAAATAATTTTAGGTAAAAAATTACTACTCCACAACAGTTTTTTAATTTTTTTCAGCATCATTTATTTCCATGGAAATCCATTTTGGACAAATTTCTACATATGCACTCTTTAAAATATTTGCTAACTGATGTTTGACACAAATCGTTTGAAATCGTTGTCAGCGCCCTTCTGATAACTACCTTTTGAAAGTATTCTTATTGTTACTGCAAGTTTTAAAACGTTTGGAACGCCAGTCGACCTTTTTTGTTTTTTCAGCTTTGGATCAATAGTATTAAGGACGTACTTAAAAGCCTAAAAAAACTAATAGATCTAAAGAAACTTTTATTTCAATAATTTTATAATTTTATTTTCAATAATTTTAAAGCATTCTGTGATAATTATGCTATTACAAAAAGGTACTCGCGTTTTTTTAAGCGGTACCAAAAAAAAAAAAAATAAAATAAAATAAAATAACGTCATCGACTGTGCAAGCTGTCGTATTACGCCAACGCCTTACACAAGGATAAATAAATAACAAACACCAGTTAATCACCCCTATCGTGAATAAAATGTGAAATTTTGTCCCCAGACAAAACAAAGTGAACAAACTAATACAAAAAAGGGAACATATTTTAAGGGAATAATTATTCACGATTGCAGTTTTGGGAAAGGGGAACAAAATTTGAGGGAAAATTTATGCACGATAGGGGTGAATAAATGTTTACAAACATTAAACATGTAGGACACTACAGTAATTATTGTAGGTGCTTTGATTGTTTTTACGAAGCCTAAAGAAAAGCAAAATAAAAAACAATTATAAGGGTAAACAAAAGGTTTGTTCATTTACTATTTGCAATAACCCTGGGGGCAAATTACGGCATTCGATATCGATCGAAAATAAAATCTAATTAGAATTCCTATACCAAATGAAACCATAGAAAACTCGATCGATCGAACAAAATTTCGGTCGATATCGAATGCTGTAATTTGCCCCCTGCCTTTAAGCGTGCAGGTACTTTCATAACATTAATCAGCCTCATTGTGTTTGGCGTTGTCGTGTCGATTCTTGTCAAATACGACAGAAAAACGACAAAGGTACTATTTATTAAACATTGGCGTATATTTTACACAATACCAAAAACTTTAAAACGACTACGACAACGCCAAACACAATAGGGCTAATATCTTCCATAAGTCATATTAATTTTTATAAATTTAGATTGGACAATAAGTCACAAAAAAGTTTGCAACAAGTTAAATAAACAAAATACAATCAAATAATTAACAACACTGCACAGTGGGGCTCATTGTAAAAAATATTAATAAATACTATGTAACAATTAAACTACTGATTAGATTAATTTAAAACTTGAAACATTAGTATTGGACTAAAGCTTTTTGCTAAAGTGCAGACAGGGCAATGTGCGTTAACACGGAAAAACAATTTAAAATGACATTTTTAAAGTGATTTCGTAGCTCCGCCCCAGTTTTTATTATTAAAAATCCGATTTCGTATAGATCTGATAATTTTTATGATAAACAATAACTATGAAAACTCATATCAAAACTCATACATTAAAAAATATTTTGCCACGCCCTTCCACCTCTTGAATAAAAATCTCCAAAACCAGTTGAAGGTATACAGTTTCAATGAACTTTTTTTTTCAAATGTTAGTCAAGTCAACCATTTGAATAGGGACCGTTGCTATAACTTGCACACAGCTAGGACTTTATTTCCAGATAATTATATATTTGTAGGAGGAATACCGAAGCAGACCACTATGATGATGGGTTCCTTTTTGACCTCCTTCGTCACCCAGTGATATTCCGACCGGCTGGTTTGGACGGGTGTCAGACTATCACAGTGTCACGCGCTTATACAAGCCTTTGCTCTAGACTCTAGCTATGAAAGGCTGTCGACTGGTAGTTTTTGACCTTCATGCTCATCACGGAGTCTTATGTAGTTGCCAGCATTTGCATCAGGCTGAGGTTCCCCATTTCGCCCACACCAAGTGTGTGTCTGCCTGTGATCCTCAGTCTAATGCTGGCCAGGTCTGGACATTCACATACAATATGCGCTGCTGTCTCAGCCTCTTCAAGCACAGTCTACATATATTATCTTCCTTGATTTTCATCTTGGTCGGATGGTATTTACAATAACCGTGTCTTGTCACTAAAGACAATAATTAGTTTTTCGTTATTAAAAGCCAACTTTAAGGTTAAAATTGTTGGATGAGCTAAGTCTTAGGGTAAGGTTTAAGGTTCGTTTTCTTGTTGTTTGGTTTATGTTTTATTTATCAAAAAAATTAAATGTTTTAACTTTTTATTTTCAATAAAATATTCTAATTTTTTTACCTTTTTAATGTTATTTTCACGAATTAATTAAATTAAAAAAACAGACCTCAAGCTAAAACAATTAATTCGTGAAAACTTTTATTTTCAAACTCAAATTTAAGCAAAAATTAAAAAATAAAAATACATCGTTGCCGCAAATCAGTATCGGTAAAAAAATGTTTCAGTATTTGCTCTGGTATTGCCATATTTTCGCAAAAGTAAAGCTTATTTCACAAGAAGCTTGTAGTAACGAAAAATGTCACTTTATTGCTTACTTTAGCTTAAGGTACCTTTAACTAGTAGTAACTTTAAACTTTAAAGGCAAGTTTAAATAACTGGCCTACCGGCTTTAAATAACAACAAATTTAGGAAACTTGAAATAAAACGCATTAAACAAAAACTTTGCCTTGAGAAAAAGTTATGCCTCATATAATCCTCTTATAGAAATACAAAAACTTATTAAGAATCCCAATTACAAACTTATTTAGTTTGAATAAATTTAAGTCTTCAACATGACATAATGTACTGGATATACGTAAGTATGTACATATGTACAAATATACATATGTATGCATGTATGTACATAGTTTTTTTTTTTAATTAATTTATATTCTGTTGTAAGTATTATTTGTTATATTTTTACCGCAGGCAATCTGATATAAAAATTGTTTAATTTTTTGTTGTTTTGTATTAACGAACTTGTATGTTACAGAGTGTGTGCGTGTGTGTATGCGTACGTTTGTGCGTTACAATTTAGTAAATGGAAGTAAAATGGAAAGAAAATTGAAATTAATTTCCATATATTGCAATTTTTTTTCTAAATGCAAGGTTTGTACGAGTAAGTCTTAGTTAATGTCCTTGTTGTCATTCAAATGTGTTCTACACATACTTTAACTTTAAATACAAACACACCCACACACACACACTTGCATCCTAAATCAGGGATAGATATTAAAAACTTTATTGGGAATCAAATGTTATTTTAAGTACAACAATAAATCTTTTCAAACTTAAGGAACTAAAACATTAATTTTTTTAAAAGTAATTAATGTATATAAAAATGTATTCTTAAAAAAAATCATCTACTTAATCAAATCGATGCAACTAACAAATGGAATTTAAGATGTTTTATTAGTTTGTCTCAAAATTATTTAATTTTAACTTAATTATTAAAATTTTATTAAATTAAAATTTGTGTGCAATTTTATTTTATGACGTTGCAGAATATTTTTATAATATTCTGTTCAATAAAATTTTATGATGTTAATGCATCTTAGAGGATTTCCAGGTTAAAATTGTTTGTTCAAGATACAATTAGGTCAAAATAACTTTGGCAATAAAGAAAAACTTCTGAGGGCCATAATTATAACCCAAAAACCCTGATCGTATTTTGCCGTAGCCGAGTACAAGGCCTTTTGCATTCTTCTTGTGAAACACTAATTTGCCGTAACCAAATACATGTTTAAACACCACTTCGCAGATCCTTCGTTTTCGTTATAATGTATTTACTAACTCACGTTATTCATTTGTAGGAGCATTACACCATCCCTGTATATACATTGACCTTGTATATTTGGCTTTGTATTCATGTTAGGGTTTCGCAAAATTGAGCTTTAGATCTCAAAGAAAGCAGCTCTTTTATCGAATCCTCGATAAATTAGGTCATGCCTGAGCCAGAAAATAAAACTGCTTTACAGCAAAAAAAATTATATTTCGGTCAACGTTATTGTTCGTTTTCCATATCCTATAGCCAACCTAATGGGATCTATTAATGTCAGATATTCAAGGGACCAGATAGGTTCTTTCTAATTCTGTTTATGGCAATTGTAACACCAAATTTTAATTGCTTATAAATTGCTTTGAAATTTGTTTGTGCCCCCTTCTCCATTCTTATTTTGTTTTAGCACTTTTAACTTCACATTCTCGCTGCACATAGGGGTATTTGCCAATCTAGCCGGACATTTTGTCAAAAGTGAAATTTAGGAAATGTAAAATCTTAAGTACGCAGCTCGACAGACAACAAAATTTTGCATCGTTTAGTGAGTTTTCAAGACTTTTGCTTGACACTGCTAAAGTCAAGAAAGTTGAGTAAATAGCATGGGTACTTATTAGCTTTTTACGGTTTTGAGAGGTTTACAATATATTTTTTTTGTGGCTAAACGAATAAAGATTTTACATTGATTTCTTTTTTCTGTGAAAGACTATATTAACAGCTGCTTATAATAATTTTTAGAAAATTTTTTTTTTAATTTTTCTTGTAAAAAAATTCGTTTAAAATTAACAAAACGGTTTTTGAGTAAATATTTGAGAAAAAAAAACATCAAAAGGTTTATGAAAGTGAGGGCCGTTGCGATCCTGAAAATGTTATACGTCACGATAAACAACAAAACCTCTACTATTAGAATAAAAAATAAAAAAAAACGTTGCGCGTTTTTGCGCCATTTTTTTTAATGATTTTTTGAAAATATCACCTTTTTTCTGTTTATGCTCATTTTGCATAGAAAAATACATATTTTGTGGAAATTAGCAAAAAAAAAAACAAATAAATTTTACAGAGTCGTTCCGGGGGTGTTGTGGTATCGGGGGTATACCACCCCCCTTACCTATAAACTTATGCTGACGATAAAAGATGCATTTGCTAAACAAAAGTATAGGAAAACTTAAAAAAAGTTCAAAAAAAGTAGAATTTTTTAGAGGTAGGATTACTTTTTCTTAGGAAAACTTTTTTCCCCTTGATCCGATTTTTTTTCTTTTTAATCTTTACTAGCCTATAACTATAATACATATTTCTGCCAAGTTTCATTGATCTGGGAGCACTCAATAACTTTTCAGAAGCAATATAAGCTAAAAAAAAGTGATGTCCGGCTAGATTGGCAAACTACACATATGTGCGCCGGTCAGCTTCACCCGCCTGTCTGTAACTTTTAACCATGTACAAATGTAATCCGTCCTTTTGTCTAATAAATTTGTTAATGATGTTTTAATTTTTTTTAATTTTTAAATAATACATGTTAAAAACTTTGAAATCCCTTCTCTGATCTTAGCTTTTTAACATGCCACAATACACTCACACAAACTAATTAAAGAAGTGCAAGCAAAGGATGAAGTTTATACATGTTTTCTATATCTTTTAAATGTCTTAAATCCTTCCTTAGTTCTGTATCTGATTGTCATTGTCACCATTGTTGACAGTAAGAACGTATGTATGTATGTATGTATGAAAGTGTATATGAAGATTATTGTGGCAAGAATGCATTTTAATTGTAACTATGAACATAAGTATGGGTATGTTAGTAAGTATTTATTTAAAATTTATTTAAAAGAGCTGAGTTTTATGGGTCAAAATGGTCACCTGAAATGCGAAATGGCTTTACGTTATTTGATAAAAAAAGATAAAAAATCAGTAGAAACGAAAAACCAAGAAATACTATTATTTTATCAAATTAATGTTTTAAAACAAATTAAATATTAATGACTAGACACCGGAACTTCATGTAAAATTTACTATGTACTATGAAATGACCACCATTGATTTACATTGTAAATGCATGTTTTTTGTCGTTGATCTAAGATCAACATAAACTAAATATGTATCACTCCGAATTAGGAAATTTGCAATTTTTACATATTTTGGCATAAATGCTTGTTTTTGCATATATTTAATAAACGGTTGAATAAATGGGGAACATGGTTGGCAGCAGTAAAGTACTAGTTATGCTGAAAACTTTGAGCATTCAAAAAAGATATTGTAGAAGGGCTCAACGATGATAATGCAATGTCAATAAAAAAAATTAAAACAATTTTAAATTCATCAAACATTAAAGTTAACATAGTGTTGGTGTCTTCCAATTATGGCCTTATTGTTGACACTATAATGATATTGGAGGAATCTAATTAATTGCATAATCAAATAGAATTAATAGATGATGCCATCAATGAAATTTATGGTGTAGAAATCCAAAACAAGTTAGATAAAGTTTCAAACAAAAATTAAGGATTTAAAACAATTAAACAAAATAGCTGTCTAAACTACTTTGGACAAATTTTGCTAAGAGCAATAGGTAATAAGTTACATGGATGAGAAAAAACACCTGGTTGGCCAAAAGGTAAAATTTTGACCCCCTCTAACTCAGAAAGTTCTTGACCGATCTTGTTAAAAAATTGTATCTAAGCTACTATTCAATAGGATTAACTATGGTGCAAATTTCATTCCGATCGATTTTTTAAGTTGGTCCACTTGACGTGGAATGACCCATATATATATACATACATATGAGCCGTTTATTTTGAAAGTGGCATAAGTCACTTTTTCAAAAAAATCGAGTTAATGGCAACACTAAATACAATTGAACGGTATCTTCTCATTTTTAAAAAAAATCTCGACTTAAAAAAAAGTGACTTATGCCACTTTCAAAATAAACGGCTCATATATAGATTGTGTCATAATTTTTGTAATATCATATTGTAAAGTAATACAGTTTTACGTATGCATTTACACACATATGTATGTATTTATATGGATGCCCGAAAGGTAGTTAAAGTCATATTGATTTTTCTCCCATATCTCTGCGGAATTTGGGCCAATTATTCAATTTTTTCTCAAACACACAAATATTACAAACATGTCTGTAGGTTATCCAAAAACTGCGGAATATTAATGTTTGTGTAAAAAATTAAAAGAAGAAAAATGTCGTTGTTTTATTTTCTTTACCAAGACAGTTGGAAGCAATAATTTTGACACTGTTAACGTTTCTTTTTGCAACAACGAATTTAATTCGGTTTTTGTTTTATTATGTTTGTTGTAGGTAATAGCATTACCTTTTTAAACCTAACTTGGTATGCCTTCTGACAATAAGTTGTAATAAAATGGATTCTTTTGTGTGAAGTTCCCACATGGGAAAATGTTAAACCTAGTTTAATTATTACTATGAAAAAAAAAAATTAATTGAACATGTTGTTGCTGAATAGTTTAATGATCTTGCTCTTGATAAAAATTACACATCTTTACAAAAACTAAAAAAAAGAAATCAGGAAAATAAGTCTGCAGAAAAGCGTTAAATATCAATTTATATACATTTTAAAGAACTGATTAAATATTCCAATCGAAAGGATATTTTCGGTTTTAAATAACATTTGGACTACTGAAAAAACTCAAATAAAAATGGAGGTCATTCTAATAACAAAATTAAACTTTAATTTAAATTGTATAGAATTTAAAAATATTTAAAAGAAAATGAAAACTTAATTTCATTTTAAAATGGGTTAGTATGTAGATTCTCCAATCTAACTAAATAACTATATATGTATTTGAATCATTTTATTTGCCCGCTAATTTAATTTCTTAATTTCTTTTTTATGTTCTATGAAATTGACTTAATTATTTATAATAAAGTTCAACGTGTTTCTTTACAACAATTTTTCGTCAAATGACCCAAGACATTCATTAGTTATTTTGGATGCTTAAGTTTAACAACATTTTTTTTTAGTTTTCTGCCACATAACATGTCTTTTAAATTAGATGTCCATGTATTTTTTGTTTTTTCTTTTGTTTCGAATGTACATAATGTAATTGTTTAATGGTGCACAAATGACCATCGTTGTCCCATTCAAAATATATACGAGACGAGTGATATCAACACCAGCGTTTAAGTTTTTCTTCTCTTTAAAATACCTTAAAGTAAAAGTTTTAATTTGCCCTACTGCTAATCATGGTCATTTTAAAACATTAATAAAAACATATATTTCTTTAACATATATTTTTTAATAATTGTATAAACATTTATGTGTTTTTAGTTTTATAGATTTCCAATTATGTATTTCTAATTCGATGATAAAATCGTCGATGGTTTCGAAACTGCATTACACCTGACTATAGTGTATTCTTTAAATGATTATAATTAAAATTTAATTTGTTCAAAAGCGGAAGATAGAGCTGAACATCTCTGGCGAGTTTTGAAGACTAATCAGTAGTAGCTCGTTCATACTGAAGATAATGGAAAAACTCCTGGAAAACACCGCTTCCAATTCCACAATTTGACTGCGCTCATAGAGAAGGTTTTAAAGTCTAAGACTCCTTTGATAAAATATTGTATGAAAGGGGTTATGAGATTAATCAGGAAATATATATTAGAGATGCTGATTAAAAGGGTGAGTAAAGGTGGTGCATTGCGGACGATATAATATTTTAAATGGACATATGAAGAGATGGAATCATGTCAAAAATATTGAATCAGGCGGATGTCAATTTATCAGAAGACCGTCTACCGATATTAAAGACGTCAGATATGTTTGGATAGATCACTCACGTAAAAATGCCATATTAAAGTCTAACGTCAAAAGTTAAAAGTAAGGTAAGCCTTTCAATCACTTTTATACTAAAGTTGATTTTAAATAACGTAACATAATAATAACAAGTTGTAAAAATGAGCCAAAAACTATAAAAAAATTTATTTTCTATTACGAAATGCGTAACAAGATCACATTAAGTTATTTTGTATCTCAAACTTTATTTTCCTTTTTTTCATTTTTGATTTATAATTTTATTGTTAAACCCATTATGAATAAGTAAAGTATATACAACTGCTGTGCAAAATGATAAATCATACCAAAAGATTCGACTATTAGCAAGATTATAACAAACTAATGGGAATACCACCAATAAGAAAAGTTTTTCTCACTTTGTTCTGTTTCATTTCTTCTTTTTATCTTTTTCCGACAAAAGTCGTTGCATTTTCAAAAAGAAAACATTGTAAGTATGTATGTATATGTATGTACATATTTAAAATTAATTATAACTTTCTTTAGTTTAACTTTGTATAAATTATTCTTCTTTTCATTTAGCCGTTATTTGAATTTTTTATTTATTAAAGCAAAAAAAATAAAAAATAAGAAAAACTGTTTACAATTTGGTTGCTGCAAAACTAAGTTGCCTGAAATAATTTTTTTGCACAAAAATAACATTTGTTAAACAAAAAAAAAGTAAAAGAAAAGGAAACACAATTTTTAAAAGCAAAAGCACGTGGTTGGTTATTGAGGTTGGGGTTGGATAGCATTAATTATGACAATATTATATATTAATACTATTTTTGACATTCATTTCTAAGTATATTAAATCGTAAAAATTTCAACAAAAATTATTATTATTTTTTTGTCAATAAATACAATAAATGAATTTTCAATCTGCTTAACTAACAATTAAAACAAAAACAAAAGCAAGAGCTCCACTTTTTACACTTATTAGCTTCCATCAACTAATTTATTTTTGTAGATATAAAATAAAAATTTTATAAATTTAATCATACTAATTGCATAAAGCATTATTATACACTTCACCAAAGTTGACAAGGGTATATATAAGTTTGTCATTCCGTTTGTAATTTCTACAATATTCATTTGCGACCCCATAAAAATTCTGAATCCTTATAGATAGGGAAGTGGATTGAGCCATGTCCGTCTGTCTGTCTGTCCGTCTGTTGAAATCAGCCCCCCAATGACGTACGGACACGTTATTGGTAGCAAACGATCAGAAATTTTCCTGAAATGTTTGCTATTGAA